>JAFBJT010108783.1:12211-50312 GCA_016785325.1 Chascanopsetta lugubris
TTCTCCCCGTGCTCCCCGGGGGATTCCTCCTTCCCTGCCCGCTGCTCCTGGCTGCCCCCAGAGGAGGGAGAGCCAGGATGGGTGAAATGCAGAGACCTAATTTCGCCGGCATGTGTGTGTGCGTGAGATTCGCCCAGCATGTGCTGCATGTCCTGTGACAGTAAATCTGAATCTTAAATCCTCTCCGTTGTAAGATTTAGCCTTAATGTATTTGTTTGCTGCCCTGTTTTTGTCCACTAGATGGTGCTTTGGAGTCAGTTATTAATCAATGCAACAAATCTTAGTAGCAGTGCATCGCAAATGTATACAAATATCAATGAAAAATATATTGATTTAGATTTTTTTTTTTAAAGTAAGGAGAGGAGTTTTTTTGACAAGACAAACATTTGGTTTAATATGGAAAAAAAACGAATTATTTCCCAGCTGAAACCTACGTGGAATATCACTGAATATCATCTTTCAGTTGACAGGAAAAACAAATCATGCATGATGTTTGTTATAAAGTCAACGAGCCATGAGAGACATCTGGCTGAAGACACAAGGTGAGAATCTGCAGCGACACCTCCGATAAGTGAAACTCAGAGTCACTGGGCTGTGAATTCAACAGCCACAGCAGCGTGTCACATGATACGTGAAGCAGGTTAGAGGTCAGCATCGTGGATGCTGCACAGGACGCCACGGCTCTGCAGGGGGTCATGACCCCAACTACCCCTGAAGCATCTCTGATGGGAGGTGCACGTCAGGCTCACATGCACTGAAACCTGCCTGGAAGTGTCAGACAGGTCTGACAGCACAGCGGGTCCATGACGACAACCATGAAGGTAAAGATGATTTCTGTCTTATCTCCTCTTCAGATGACCTCCTCGTGACCTTCGTAGACCTTTAACCTTGGGACGAACAACACACACACAGGGGAAGAGAGAGAGAGCAGAATGCATTTTAGTGTTGTATCTTCAGTCCTTTATCTTTAAAACGAAAAGTTGAAGGAACACACACACACACACACACGCGCACACACACACACACACACACACACACACACACACACACACACACACACACACACAGGCTATGAGGATTTTAATGCAGGGTCCATTAACCATTGGCTCTCTCACTCTTCTCCCAAACAATAACATCCAACTCAACACCAAGAATTCCATAACAACACACACACACACACACACACACACACACACACACACACACACACACACACACACACACACGCCTCATGAGTCAGAATCAGCTCCTCTGTTTATCCTTGGAATAACCATCACACACATTCCCTCTGACAAAGAGCTCAGAGGAGACACAGACACACACAGGATGAAACACTACATAATGTGATGTCGCTGCACCTTTAAACTGACAGCTGAATTTCAGAGTGTGACGCAGACACACACATCTGGAATGTGTGAGTTAGGAAACAATATGCACAAGATACATCAAGATAAAGGACAGAGGGAAAGGCCAGTCATTTGAAGAGGCAGAGCAAAATGAGAATGTTGTTGTATATAGCTGTAAAGCTAATGTCATGTACAGTACTTTCTATTATTGTTATTATCATTATTTCTAAAACTATTAAATTAATAAATTAATGCTTTGTTTTATTTATATTAGACTGATGTCATTTATGAATAAGTACCTCAATATACAAGTTGTTGTTTTCATTACACTGAATGGAGCCATTTATATTTACATCAGGAGTAAGTCCTCTCTGTGGAGGCAGCCATGTTGTTTACAACCGTCCATAATGGACAAAATGAACGTCCTTTTGAGTTTCACTGAGAACTGAAGGGTGCTGCAGGTTCTCCTACATGCTGAATCTTACAGTCTGTACCTTTAATTCTAACAGTGTTTTCTGCTTGTCTGTCATATTTGGACAATTTTGAAATATAGGAAAATAACATATACAAATGTTGGCTTCAGTTTCATGTATACTACCTGTGTTTGTACGTGTCGCTGCTGCACCTGCGTGAGTTTCTAGTGACACCTGTCAGTGATTTCATCTGTGTTTAGTGTCACTTACAGAGAGATGCTCTTCAAACAAGCAGCCCTGCATTAGTGAGGACAGTGTGTGTGTGTGTGTGTGTGTGTGTGTGTGTGTGTGTGTTTGCTGAGGATGTCCGGTGTGACACGATATGATGATGATGTCTATTCCTCATAAACACACACACACTTTATATTTGTGAAGCTTTTAACAGGCTTTTAGCTTTACACTGTGACTGAGCACTCACACTCACACACTCGCACACTCTCACTGAGGGACACTTCCACGAAAGTGGAATTTTTTTTTTCATGTCACAGTTTCACAGAAGTGAGATCCATGCTGACACACTGCCCCTTTAAAATATGTCATACTATACATCAGTTAATTCAGTTTGAGCAGCATCTGCTGCTTCTGGGAAAAGTGCAGGATCTACAAGAATACATTTATCAGCAGTGATGTCATGCAATGTTATTTTCAGGCAGTGGTGGGCGAAGTCATGTCTGAACATGATGTGATAACTAAAAATGACTTGATATGCAGACCAGAAACATTTCTGCACACTCCACCTTTATAAATGTGAAAGTTTGGTACACATACATCAGTATGTCAACTAGTTACTCCTGTCACCACTAAAATACTTATTAAACTAAAATGAAGAAACGAAATAAAATTAAATTAAATTAAATTAAATTAAATTAAATCCAGCCACCTCCATGTTAGCAAATGGTACATAAGACAAACCATAAGTCAAATAGCATATTTCCCAAAGATGACCTCTGTTGACAGGTGAGACATCAGTTTTGATTGATGGAGTGTGTGACTATATACTCACAAGATGGCCACGACCATGTCCTGGACACTTTGGCTTCATTTGATGATTTAACTCATCATAAATCACCTGTTTCGTGTCCGTGGACAGTAAACAACACAGCCTCCTGTCAGACACGACTGATGACCAGACTAACACAAAGTAAACACACAGTCTGATGCTGCAGCTTTAAACACGCACACACGCACGCACGCACACATCTTCACACAACAGCATAAGTAGAGAACACAAGTCTGTGAATCATGATTTTAAAAAAATCAAGTTTTGCGGAAGCTCCTCCACGAGGAGCATGAAAAGTCCACTTCCTCAAAACGTGACCAACTTTACCACTGGTCGTTTATTGTTCCCACCTTTGAAACTGAGATAATATTTAACTGCAAAGCCACAATCGCATAACTTCACAGCCTCTCTGCAGCCTGGAGCCAGCTGAGACTGGGACCGAGCTCTGCTTCTGGTTCCATCTCACCCCCCTTTTACGCACAGAGCCAACATGGTAGGGGGGTTAGAGGATGTTCATAAATCCATGTAATGTTGGGTCAAATGCTTGTTTTTGTTTGAAAGGCGCAGTCTGACGTTTCCTCTGCTCGCCCATCCACAGGTCGCCGTCGGGAAGATTCTTCTCGGACTTTTGGGAGTCACCGTCGTGGTCGTTCTGATCGCGGTGCCCACGACTATTTATCTAAGAGGTGAGTGTTTGCCTCTTAAATCATCCCCATGTTTCCGTTAAACGTTTCCCCTTCGCTCCCACGCTGCGTAAAATGCCTCCAAGAACGTCGCGCACGCGTAATTACGCACGATCTTTTACGTTTCACTCACTCTTAAAATACAGTAATCCTGCTAAATACTGGACTTAAGTCATTTCAGTTATGTCTAAATTCTCCATGTGAGTCCACGACTTTAGCTAAGTGTAACGTGTCAGTTTAAGATAAGAGTCTATGATGCTGGATTTGTGTGAACTGAATGTCATCTAAGTAACTGAGATGAAACCTCAGTGTCTAAAACACTTAAATTCTAATTCATATTCCACTTTCATCAAATTGCACTAAAATAATTATTGTTATTGCACTTTAAATCAAAAAAGCGTCCATTTTAAAGTCACATGTTACATTGGACTAAATAGATACAATAACAATTCTGATAGAATAAATACAATGGAATGTATTGAAATACATAAAGTCCAGGATCATTTCTTACAAAACTAATTTGTTGTTTTAACTGGAAGAATTCTACGCTGAATTTCCACCCATAAAAATGTCAACAATTCCAGCTGAATCTTATACACTTAACCTTTAAATAGCCGCAGACACACTTTCTATTGACGTAAGTCAGTTTCCTCTTGTCGTTATCAGCTGCAGCCTCGACAGCTTCTTATCGTCTTTTACGATGATGACTGTGATACAGGGTTTGATCACCTGTGACCTTTGACCCCCCCAAGCTCCTCACCCTGCCCCTCATGTTTCAGACAAGCAGAATGGAAGCGGCAACATAAGGTCCTTCACCCTGGAGGACGTGTTCAACTCCTCGCTGAGGCCGAAGAGCTACGGCTTGAGCTGGATCTCAGGTGGGAGACCATAAAGTGGAGTGACATCAGATGTCAGACCCAGAGGGAACTGAGGATCCTTTATTGTCTCCATGTTACTGATTCACTCAGATCAATCCCCTCATTCCAGAGCCAGGCACGTGCACGTGTGTGTGTGTTAATGCACGTCCATGTGTGCGGGTGCACGTGCCTGGCATTTTTAGTAGGTTACAATTTATAATGGATGAGTACAAATTGTATGCTTGAGGATTTACTGTACTCACAACACTGTTCTATAATGGATTTCTGTTGCTCTAATAGATTAACTGGTTTATTTATATTTAATTATTCGATTTATAAAGTCTAATCATATATTAAAGCATCAAATGGTGAAAAAATAATAATATACGCTGATGTAACTCAAAATACTACTTCCATACAAGCAGAGAGGGGCCTGTTGGATTGATGGGCCCTGAGGGACGAACCCTAACGACCTTTACTTTGGTGATGAAGTTACATCAGGTTTAAAACACATGGACCGTTGATCCAGAATATTATATATACTACTATAATTTTATACTGTTATTGCCCCTAAACCTTTAAATATAGAACTGTATTTTGTTATAACATATTTTTTTAATGTAATACATCACATATTCTGAAGATGAAGCTGTATAAATAAATATTAAAATACATTTTATACTGGACAGTTTCACAACAGCGCCCCCTATGATAGTTTTAAACAGGGCCAGGTTATCACCACACTTCAGTGAAAACAAATGCATTATTAAATATTTGTATTGAATACACACTTAAGTCCCTGTAGGAGCCAGAGTTGTTGTTGCCATATGTTTCTCAGGTAAACACTCTCATACGTGACTGACAGCTCTTGTGCTTGTGTCGAAAGATGATTGACAGCTCATGATTGACTCACCATTAATTGGATGTGACCTCAGTCTCCTTATTTCCTCATCACAGCCTCAGATGACACAGTTTGAATCCTGGATGGTTTCGCTTCATTTCTACAACAACAACAACAACAATAAAACACTAATTAGAACAATAATCCAAACGTCCATATTGTGTAATTGTATTGCAACATTTTTGCAAATGAAGGGAAAAACACACCAGAACCAAGTACCTGCTGTTCTACCCTTACTTTGAAATCCTGACTGTATGAAAACAGACTTTTATGCTGATGTCTGTTTTTGTTGTAATCCACAGATTTTGAATATGTGCAGAAGTCTCAGGGCTCAGTTTACCTCCATAACGTTGTCAGTGGAGAACAGAAAGAGTTCCTGAGCAGAGACAAGTTTGTGAGTCGGCCTCCTTGAGTGTGTGCGTGTGTGCGTGTGTGTGTGTGTGACTATGAAAACTCCACACACACCCAAACAAACTTTCTGTTTCCCTCCAAACGTAGACTGAAAAAGAGGCTGATGACTACCAGCTATCTGCTGACCACAGATACGTGGCTTTCGTGAGCAACTACTCCAAGGTCCTATTACAATTACCTCATAGCGCTGAGTCATTCCTCCAAACTGCTGAGTCACCACTCTGCATCATGTGTTGTTGTTTTGTCCCATCAGCTGTGGAGACACTCATTCACAGCCTCGTACTCACTCTATGACCGGGAATCAGAGTAAGTTCACAACTATAACAAAGTACACGTTCATATTTATAATACTGCAGTTTTCTTTAAAAAAAAAAAGAAAAAGGTTCAATCTGCGCCTGAATTCCTGCAAATCTCTGAAGAGTTTTCTCAAAAATGTTTCAGCAAATTCATCACACCCTCCGACATTCCTCATGAGGTGCAGTTTTTCTCCTGGGCGCCGGCGGGGAACAAAATGGTGAGCCCGGTCCAGATATGTAATGAATTCTGATGAGTGATGAGGGATGAGGCAATGCAGCACAACCTTTTCCAAACACTTGAGCAAGAGTCCAGACCGGCTCAACTGAGAGTGTGTGTTTGTACTCGCAGGCCTATGTTTGGCACAATGACGTGTACATAAAGAGCAGCCCTGCGTCGCCTCCTCAACCCGTCACTGTCAGCGGCGAGGAGAACGTCATCCTCAACGGGATCCCAGACTGGGTCTACGAGGGTGAGTACATAGGCAGTGGCACTACTACTTCCTGGTGTTTGTATTTAAAGGTGCAGTTTGTGAGATTTCAGTCATTTTTGTCACTTCTAAATGCAGCAAAACAATGACATACTGACACTTTTATAATCACTTAAATGTACGTTTTTTTGGTCCATCACCCTTAAAGGTGCAGTGTGTAAGATTTGGTGACCTCTAGAAGGGAAGTGTCGTATCCATCACCCCACCCCACACTGAGGTGATGGATACAACATGCAACTTTACCACTAGATGTCACCAAATCGTACACTCTGCACCCTGAATGTGAAAATCGTCAGAGTATCCCAGAGTAACCGAATCAAAACAAGCCACAGTTTTGCTGGAAAGTTGAGCTGTGACTCATTTAGGGAATTGAGGGAATCCTGCAGCCACAGTGAAAACATGTGGCGCCGCGCAGATGTTTGCAGAGGTCCTGATCTCGAGCTCCACTCTCCTCCCCTGCAGAGGAGATGTTCTCCTCCCCTCAGGCTTTGTGGTGGTCACCAGGAGGGAAACACGTGGCCTTCGCGCACTTCAACGACACGGACGTCCACAGTATCGAATACTCCTGGTACGGAGACGACCAGTATCCCGCCACTGTCCACATCCCATATCCAAAGGTGGGACGTCATCGTGACCTCAGCTTCACCTGCATTGTTACATGTGTCTGACCCATCTCGTACCTCACAGCCCGGTTCTCCAAACCCAGTGGTCAAACTGTTTGTGGTAGACTCTGACAACACCACGCACGTTACAGAGGTGCTGGTTCCAGCCTCATTCAGGACAAGGTGAGGCAGCAGATCCTCTCATGTAGATATATATATATATAATTCAAACACTGCATTCATCACAATTTCATAGTCTCTTCCTTCTCTCTCCATCAGTGACCACTACCTGGCCACCGTCACCTGGGTGACCGACACCCGTCTCGCTGTCCAGTGGCTGAAGAGACAACAGAACCACCTCATCCTGCAGATCTACGTCCTCAACGGATCCAGCTGGGATCCTGTGGAGGTAAAGTGTGCGACACAAGGTGCTTCAAAATGGAGTTCAGTGCAGCTGTAAATAACAAAGCGGTGGCATTTTACAGCATCTGGAGCTGAAGAGCGCCACCGGCTGGATTGGGCGGGTAAGTGAATCAAATTTCTGTCATTGTATTTTCATGGAAATATCAAAACCTGCTCTGGATAAGTGTTGGTGTAACAACACATTCACTGCACTGCTGCCAGAGACTAGATTAGACTACTAGTCTACTAGACTACATAAAACGGATTCATCCGCGGGAGAAAATAGTCCCATTCTTCCTGGTTTTGCAGAAAACACGCTAAAAAATAATCATACCAACTGGACTTTATGTACTTAAAAAAAAATCAATGTGAATAAATCAAATTGTTTCAATGTGATTCAATTGAATTAAATTCATAATAAAGTCCATCATCAAAAATGATTTAAAATTTAAAAAAATATAAATTCAAATTGATTCAATAAAACACTTGCTTTAGTGTGACGCTTTGCACTAAACCTTTATGTCACAAAGTCATATGGAACTCTTATATATATGAAATACGTACATACATTTTCATTATTTTTTTTACAGTGTAGAGGCACAAATCACTGGTTTGAGTTCATTTGACAGTATATTCTTAATATTCCTCCTGCTCTCTCTAGTTCTCTCCATCAGAACCTGTCATCGCTGCAGATAAGAGCAGCTACTACTTGCTGATGAGTGACTCTGAGGGCTACAAGCACATCCATCATGTGGTTGGGGTAGGTCACATGATTATTCTTAACCTGCTCAGCGACCTTCAGGAATGAAAACATATGGAATGTCCTGTTGTCTCGTACAAACAGGGAAGAGCTACACCGCTCACCTCTGGACCCTGGGAGGTGATTGGTATCCTGAAAGTCACTGCAGACAGTGTGTAAGTTGGTATCCATACACACACACACACACACACACACACACACACACACACACACACATTGTCTGAATTCCTCTCTTCTGGTTCATCCACAGATATTATTCCAGTAACGAAGGCGGCAAACCAGGAGCAAGGAACGTTTACAAGTACGGCTTTTCTATTTTACTTTGTTTGTTGTTGTATGTCAAAGTATTTGACACTTACAGTGTGTGTGTGTGTGTGTGTGTGTGTGTGTGTGTGTGTGTGTGTGTGTGTGTCAGATGGAGCAAACAGGGCACTGTCTGTCTGACCTGCGCATTAAATGAAGAACAGTGTCTGTACAACTCAGCATCTTTCAGCCATAATGCCTCCTTCTACCTTATGAGCTGCAGAGGTCAGTTATATTTTAACCATGGGCTCATTTAGTACATTTATATATATTTATATTTATAAATGACACTACTATACTTTGTGTCCAAAGGTCCAGGCATTCCTTATTATTCTCTCAGGGACAACCGGAATAATTCAGGTGGGGATTTCCTTTTTGATTTTTGTGTGTAATTTTATTATTATCTATCATTTATCTATCATTTCTCTTTAATACACACACACACACACTCGCACACTCGCACACATATGTATATACACAACTATTACTATTCATTAATTACATTTTTTAAATATTTCAATTGTATTTTTATTTATTTATGTTTGCTATTTGTATTTAATTAGTATTCTAATTTGTTCGAATCAATTATTTGGATTTTCATTGATTTATTATTTCCATTTTATATGTATTATTTTACTTTGTATCTATTTATTGTTTCGATTTGTATTTATTTATGAATTTGCAGAAGTGAGAACCTTGGAGGACAACAGTGCCTTCAGCAGCCTGGTCTCTAACATCCGGATGCCCACCATGCGTCGGGACAAAATCAAACTTTATGGACACGGTGAGTGAAACCACACCTTTGTGAATTAATTCATGAATAGTGTCAAATTAAATGCTGAATTCAAGCACTTTTTTTTTTTTACCTCTTATACTGTAACTTCTTGTTTCTTTGTTTATGTGACAGATCTGTGGTTCCAGATGTTTCTGCCTCCAGACTTTGATGAATCTAAGAAATACCCTTTACTTATTGATGTGTAAGACTGACTTTAACAGTGAGAATCTCTAAATTCATACATTTTATTTTTCAAACTGTTTTAATTCATGAATTTAACGACCCCTCAGCTACGCAGGCCCCTGCAGCCAGAAAGCAGATTTCCTCTACAGAGTGAGCTGGTCCACTTACCTGGCCAGCACAGAGAAAATCATCGTGGCCAGCTTTGATGGAAGAGGAAGTGGTTACCAGGGCGACAAGCTGATGCATGAAATCTACAAATGTCTGGGAACCTATGAGGTGGAAGATCAGATAACAGCAGCCAAGTAAGGAGAGAGAGAGAGAGAGAGAGAGAGAGAGAGAGAGAGAGAGAGAGAAAGAGAAAGAGAGATGCAGTTTAGACAATAGTCAACAACAGGAAACAGCTCTATCAAACACACACACGCTTAAATCATCTCTGTGTTTCAGGGAATTCATCAAAATGGGATTCATTGACAAAAACAGAGTTGCTATCTGGGGCTGGGTGAGTATAGTAGTGATAAAGTAATCAAGTAAAGTACAGTCAGTTCAGTATAACATCCTCTCCTCCACAGTCTTATGGTGGATACGTGACGTCAATGGTGCTGGGCTCTGGAAGTGGAGTTTTCAAATGTGGAATGGCCGTGGCTCCGGTTTCCAAATGGATTTATTATGGTAATGTTCATCCACTCACTGTCACGTCATTTGCTTAGTAAAATAATACATGTATCATGGTTTGGTTCTCAGTTTGATGTCTGGATCCAGAGACATGTTTCTTAAAATAGAAAATGAATATTAATATCATGAGACATTAAAGTACTACAGGTGACACAGGTAATAAATAAAACCAATAAAATGTCAATAATCCAGATGTGTTTATTCCAGACTCCATCTACACTGAGCGCTACATGACCACACCTTTGGAAAACCCAGAGGGCTACAATGTGAGTGTCACACTTTGTAAACATTCTCACTGACGATTGTGTTGTGGTTAATAAACAACAATGTGACTGTGTGCAGAACTCAACTGTGACGGCCAGAGCCAAGAACTTCCACTCAGTGAAGTACCTCCTCATTCATGGGACAGCTGATGGTGAGACTGAGACACACACACACACACACACACACACACACACACACACACACACACACACACACACACACACATTACATTGATACATATATTTTTGAATGGTGTTATAGACGCTAAGATATAATTCAAGTCATGTCATGTCATGTCATCTTCCACCGCTGGGTCGTGGGGTATTTCTACCAGTACACATAGGGCCTTTTCCGGGGTATCAGTGTCAGGGTCAATTTAATAACAAAAAATATAAGTACAAATGCATTAAACTGATGGTATGATAAAAACTATTTTAAAAATGAAATATACAATATATTGAAAATATACAACATAGAAAAAAAATAGTTGAGCAAATCTTTAAAAGAAATTAAATACATTCAAAGAAAAAATAATTAAAAATAAAATGATAAAACTTAAGATGTAAGATAAGATCAAACTTGAGTATCTGAATCAAACCGTTCATCTACAGTCTGGTGCCCCCACAAGGTCAAACACGGTCCCTATACAATGAATCAGTGTCACACCAGCCTGAGTGGATTATATGTAAAAATGTACTTCATCGATGTTGGTCTATGTCGTGTTTTTCTAGACAACGTTCATTTCCAGCAGGCGGCTGAGATCTCTGAGGCTCTGGTGGAGGAGCAGGTGGACTTTGAGGCCATGGTGTGTAGACTCAAACACTGAACTGAATTTCAAAGCAAATATATATGTATATATTTTTAATGCACTGTCCAAAACGTCCCTCCCTCAGTGGTACACAGACAAGGATCACGGCCTCACCGGCTCTGCCAATCAGCACGTCTACACCCACATGAGTCACTTCCTGCTCAGGTGCTTCGCGTGAAACCAACTGAACCAAGTTTCTCAATGTGAATGGAACATTTGATTGTAACTGCAGCTTCGATTATTATTATTAAAGTTTTCATTGTTGAGCAGAAACTGGATAAATGATGACTATCTCACATTTACAGTCAGATGTGAATGATCATTATCAATAAGATGCACTTATAAGTTGTTTTATTATGGAATTATTTCACATACGTATCTGCGCGTACAGTGATTTTCTATATTTTGTACTGGGTCTCTGAGGATTGTGAATGTTTGATGTGAACATTGTTTTCTAAAATAATAAAGAATCAAAGTGAGAATGCTTCTCTTGTTTGAGTTATAGTTATTTATAGTTTATTCTGTCTGTGGGACAAAGGTGAGGGGGGAGCAGTTCTTGTAAAAACACATCACTGCCTCTGAGGTTTAAAACCTCTGGTCAATATTCCACATGCTTTCCGCAAGTATTCCACAAATAGTGACTCATCTGCCCGGATGTGAAGGCGCACGTATCACTTCCCATTACCTCGACACGGTAGCGCATGAGAGCATCTTCCCTCTGACTTTGTGTTTAACAGGATGAAATGAGCTTGTTTGACTTTGACACCTAAGTACCAACGTCACGCATCAACTCTCTTCATCCCAATGTGAGGGAGGGGGGGGGGGGGGGGGGGGGGGGGGGGGGGGGGGGTCAACCCATGTCTAATGGGTTGACACTAACAGGTGGAGTTGTAAACCTGGTCCACCTGAGTGGCCTTGTCCTCCTGCTCCACCTCTGACAGTATATAAGGTCACACAGGGAGAGGGAGTGTTAGACACTCGCACCAGCAACAAGCACAGGACCTACCTGCTCAGCAAGGGAAGAAAAGACGGTGAGATTCAACCTCTCATCCTGTTTTGCAACTTTCAAGTACATGTTGTGTGCTGTTGTACATGTGTGTGTGTGTGTGTGTGTGTGTGTGTGTGTGTGGTGCAGGTTGTAACCATGAAAAACATCCAGTCCCTGGCCGCCATCCTCCTCCTCCTCCTCCTCGGCTTCATCCACAGCAGCTGGCAGGTTCCTCTCAACGAAGCCGACGACAGCTCCAGGTACAGATCCTCACATGTACACAGGAAGTACCTCAAAATAAAAGAAGCAGAAATACTGCAAATCAATCAAAAATTATGAAATTATGTTATAAATGAGAATTTCAATCGTTTTTAAGTCCAACGGGCAGAAACGTGATGTCAGTTATATCTTAAACAGCGCGACTAATGTAACCAGTTGCAGGATAATGAAGGTCAGTTATCGAAATTATTATATTATATTATATTATAATATAATATTATAGATCAAAATATATAACATTACTGACATCAATTGAAAAAGTAGAGTAAGAATAACATGCAGTTGTAGGATAATGGGAGTATATTAAAGCCTGTATCCGCACAAATGGAAAAACTACATATACAGCACCTCCTCTCGTGTAATATATGATAGAATACATTGGATGTTTAAAAATTGTATTTCTAATTCACTTTATCACACCAAGCAATACTTCATGGTAGTACAATGAAGTAACTGAATAGTACTATGCTGTGAAAGGCGAAAGACTAAATACAGTACTCCATTTGTACGAAAAGCTGAAACTGTCACCGTGTTGTCTTGGCTGCAGTTTCCAGGTGGACGACACGTTAGTGGACGAGCCGCAGGAGCTGCCCACCATGAAGAGACACTCAGAGGGCACGTTCTCCAACGACTACAGCAAATACCTGGAGGACAGGAAGGCTCAGGACTTTGTGCGATGGTTGATGAACAGCAAGAGGAGCGGGTCAGTGTGGAAACCTCTCAGTACATTCTCAGAGGAAACACAGGGTGTGGAGGTACAAGTACCACTGAGATACTGGGAAGGCCCTGTATTTACATCTTAAAATGGCAATAATAGGATACAAATATCAAGTAAGTTCATATCTAAGTCAGGCTTCTCTAAAAAAAAAAACTATATTCAGCAAAAAAAAAAAAATCCTCATTATTTCACTTAAAATTCTCTCAATGAAATGAATAGTTGTTTCCTTATAATCAAAGCACATAACATGGACAATCTAAAACATGATTGTGCCACATTATTCTTTTTTAACAATTAAATCAAAATAAATGTTTGATTAATTAAAATACATTTTGTATGGGATCTACTTAGATACAAAAATCCAGTTTAGTACAAATAATAACAATAATAGTAATAATAATGATAATGATAATAATAATTACAGAAATACTATAAAACATTAGTAGAAAGTAGAAATGATTCAGTAGTTACCAGGATGTTGTGAAATGTTCTTTGATGCTTGTTTGTTGCTCTGACATGAAATGGAGAAGAACAATATGAAAACTTTTGGATATCTTCAAATGAAACACCTCAATATAGCAAATATACATCAGGACTTAAGCGGCTCTGCATAAAATGTATATATATTTAATATCCAAAAGACTTTTTCCTCACGTGCGAAACTTCTTAAACACGTCTTCAGAAGCGTATATAAGTAGCAGAGTAAAGTACTGTGTGTGTTTTCAGGTCTGCAGAGAAGCGTCACGCAGACGGCACCTTCACCAGTGACGTCAGCTCCTTCCTTCAGGACCAGGCGCTCAAAGACTTTGTTGCCAGACTCAAATCTGGACAAGTCAAACGAGAGTAGGCCCATCTTTATCTCCCCTACCTCTTCCTCCTCTTCCTCCTCCTCCTCCTCCCTAAAGTCCCGGGGCCTGATTCCACTGAGCGAATCTGAGGGGAACAATCACCATGCTTTCCTCCATCTTGTTCTGTTGCTTCTGTTCCTCCATGATTTCTGTGCTTGTGCTGAAATAAATCACCTGAACCTGTTGATTCACATGTGATGATTATTTCTCGCTGCACCGACAATCAGCAGAGACACACACACACGCAGCGACGCCCCTCAGGTCAGAATCACACGAGTCCTTTTCTCACTTCCTGTGTGACACGGGGGTCACCTGAGCGTGTGCGTGCGTGTGTGCACTAGATCTGAGCGGGACAGGTGGAGCAGCGGCGTGAGCAGGAGGCACGTGGACGGCAGCTTCACCAGCGACGTCAACAAGGTGCTGGACTCCATGGCCGCCAAGGAGTATCTACTCTGGGTCATGTCCTCCAAGCCGTCAGGGCAAAGGTACAAACTGGGTCACGTCATCTGACCCGCCTGATGATGTTTACCATCATGTGGGCGTGGCCTGTGATTATGTTCCTCTCTTTTCACAGCAAGAGACGAGTGGAGCAATGAGGCGCCACCGTCGCGGCTGCAGAGCGCTGCCCACAGAGCCATACACAGGAGAGAACAGGAAGCCATACTGCTTTGCATGTTGTAATGTCTAAACACTTTTTTTTTTTTTTTTACTACATGTGACGCAAATACTAGTCTTCTGGAGTATTTATGGAAATGATCTTTTTTCTACAAATTTAAATTATTGTGTATATTTTTAAAGTAAAAACACAAAAAAACACAAAATCTCAGGTTTGTCAAATATAAACATGTGTGTCATTAAACTTCTCTGCAAAATAAATAGTTCCATTGTGCGTCTGTGTCCTCGGCTTCATTTACAAACACTTTAAAGGTGCAGTGTGTAAGATTTAGAGGAGCTAGAATCATCAGAAGTGGAAGCCAATCCTTAAGTGTGTATTATTACCTTTAAAGCAGGTGGTTCTCCACGGAGGCCGCCATGTTTGCTCAGCAGCCAGTCATCTGACTGTCGGCCTCTCCTATAGCATTTGGAAGGAGAAGGTGAGCTGAAGATGCCACCGAACCTTACACACTGAACCTTTAAACCTTCAAGTTGGTACGAGGGGCTCCTAAAAATGTGGAAAGCAAAGATGCATGAAAAGACAAGATTTTCATTCTTTTTATTGATATTCTCTCTCTCTCTCTCTCTCTCTCGCTCGCGCAGATCCCCACGAAACAAATCACGACCAAAACAACAGATCTGAAACCGATAGTCGTCTATACAGGTGACGTAAATGATCCAAACAGAAAGTGTATACACACCAGCTATCACTACCAAAGTTAAGGCAGAAGTCCACACAGACGTGGTGAAAGTAACTGATACTGATAGAATAAGTACTGAGCCAGTATTAGTTTCTCTAATCAACTAAGAACCATCAATTAGACAAAACGGGAAAAAGAAGATCTACAACAAAGTCCTGCCTTCAACACTGACGCCATGTTTGTTAAATATTAGTAACATGAATAAAATATACTATTTATTATACATCGTTAAGACCGTTTATTACATTTTGTTACCCTTCCCAGAAAAAAGGTATTATTGCATCTCTAGAAGTAACCGTGGTCCTGCAAGAGCATGAGTCACTTGTTGTATTTTCGCTTCTGATGCTAATGGGGTTCGTTTGGAGAGGAGATCACACGTCCATGGATGACACGCACTGACACGATGGCAAACAGGAGGCAGGTGGAAAACACAGAGCGCTCGAACCCACGCAGCTAAAATGTTATTTTCCAGCAAACTTCCTCAAAATGTCCTCAGAAAGAAAATATGCCAAAAGACACATGAAAAAAAATGCAATGCGTGTGTGTGTGTTTACACTTAACAAATATGCAGCATTTGTGCAGATGGAGCTAAAAGCCATAGAAAGTGACGATTGGTGAAACTCTGAGCAGACAGAGCCAGACTAACTAATTGGTCTTTAAGGAAAGCTAAGAAATTGTGAGTATTAGCGCCAGTTAATGGGAAAATGTTGGAATTTTACTTAATTTTTCATTAATTTACAACTTCCTTTTCCATTTTGGATGTTTATTTTCCAAAATATTCTTAAAAGTATTTTTTTTTAGTATTTTTTTTTTACTCTTTTTCTAAACGAACATGGACGACACTTCACCAAATCTAAAATTAAACTTGAACAGGAGGAGAGAGACCCGGAGTGATATGAACTGTCACCGTCACAAAAACACGTATAGATATACAGAATATAGAAAATGTGTATTTCATACTTTCGATACCATTGAAATAGATTAGTGTTGGCAAATATCTACTGTTGAGTGTTTCTCTTGTGAGGTGCATAAAGTCAGTAAATGCTGCAGGCAACATCCACGCACCTTTCCTGTGGCAGCTTCGTTAAAAGGAGTCGTATTGGAAAAATATAAAAACATACAAAATACAAATAAAGCGGATTTAAAAACTGTTTTAAAATGGTCACGTATAATTGGCCCGTCAACGCAGCAATAACTAAGTGTCGGTATATAACTCTGGCTTCCTACTGTCGCTGGTATCACCAAACATCGATACACATAGAAAAAAGAAGGATGTGTCTTGGCTCCTGGCGTTTCTAACAAATTAAAATTTTTACACAACTCGCACGGACTGACATGACGAAAAACACAGTGTAGCACAGTACAAAGGTGGTTGAGTGTGGCACGGTACAGAATTTTTTTTGATTGACAGCACAACGGCACCGCCAGCATGTGTCATCACAAACTCGTCTCCCTGTCCGAGCTCTTCTCATGCCTCCGCCGCTTGTGGCGCTTTTCGCCACCGCTGGAACGACTGGTGAGAAAGAATAATAATGTGGGGGATTTATATACACACACACACACATATATATATATATATATATATATATATATTACTGTATATATATATATATGTATATATACGGTATATAAACGCGCCGAGCAACAGTCAGTCCAGGCCAGATCAAAGAGCATGCACATATATCTCGATCATAGATGACGTTTTCAGACATGTACGCTAGAAAATGTTTAGAAAAATGTCTCAAACATTTTCCATATTCAGTCTGTCACACATGAAGGAGATAATCCAGGTCAGACGTGTTCACAGGAAACGCCTGGAACAAAGAAAAGGGTTGGCGGTGCCGGAAATCATGTTTTTATTCACAGCACATTCACACCATCGTCGGCACTTGTCACCAAAAGCTCCCAATTCCTAAATAAGCTCCAACTCCAGGGTCGGACAGATGAGCCCAATACGCAAGAGGAGGAGTTTGCAGTTCACAGGGTGGCCAATCAAGGCCGTCAGTCCCCATGGACTTCCATGTTAAAATAGGTGAATTCCACATGTTTAAAGTCTGGTACAAACTAAGGTTTTGGTCTCAATCAGTCACATTTTTGGGTGAATTTTTAAAAATGTGCTAATTTTTATTCTATCAAGGTTTGAAATTGTGCATGATTAAGGGCGTGGCCTCTTGCGCGAGCTTGGAACATGGGACATTTCTCTCGTACTTTCGTGCATGTCTGAAAGCAGCATCACTTTTGCTACGACAGCTTTTTACAACATGCGGCGATTTGACATCATAAAACATGTCCTTGAAGTAACATGCACGTCACGGCCACCAACATACGCTCACCGGCCAACGATCTTTACACTGACCACAGATCGACAGCACTCTCATCATGCAGCAAGCAGCAGTAAACACACAGGACGAGACTCTCCATGCTGGCAGGGACTGGGAACCACTTACCTTTGGGATATCAGCTTCTGAGAGGTTAGGAGGGGGAGCTTAGGGGTGGGATGGAATGAGAGAAGCAGGCAGGAGATACCGTGTTAGTCTACTCTGTTGGACATCTGCACGGGCTGCGCTGCTCTTGGATAAAACCCGTTAATCTAAACACACAGGCTCCTCCGTTTTCCAGGAAAAGCCAAAGCTAAATATTCCATAATGCTTCAATAACAAACATGTGCCACTGCTTGATTGAATACCAATCCACACTGTGAAAACAAGCTGACTCAGCAGGTGTCTCTGCGCAAGAGGGGAGAACCGGAGCTCTCTGATGTGTGCATGTCTCAGAGAGCCTCACCTTTTTGCACTCGGCTCCTTCTTGGTGCTCTCAGCGGGGCTGACGCTCGTCCACGCATTCCCAAAGGAACCTTTGGACATCTCGTCGGTGATGTTCACCGTGGCTGGGTCACCCCTTCAAGGAAGGAGACACAGAAAACTGGTCCAGCCCACAACTTCCTACTCAGGCCATGTATCCCATAAGGCTTTGGAATGTCCATCTTACTTATAGTGTCCCTCCAGTGGCACTTGCACGATGCCCTCCTCCTCCACAATGATACTGTGCTCCTCCTGCAGAAAGAGAGAGGTGAGAAGAGTCCTTGACACTGTGCCAGGATGTAAATAAACACAGGGGGTATTTTTGGGGCGTCGCACCTCCTCTGCTGCATCCTCTAACTTCTTCTTCTTCCACTCGGGCATCAGATCGTCCAGCCAGCTCAGCTCCCTCTTGGTGAACATGAAGTCCAGCAGCTTACGAATGAACACCAGGGCTAAGACCTGGAGCAGAGGAGAGAGATCGCAGATGAGCGACGTGCGCAAAAACATGCGCTGGACGACACGCAGACAGGCCCAGTACCATCATGGGGAAGACGATGGCAGCCTTGGACGTCTTGATAACCCACAACAGGATCAAGCAGCTGAGCTGGACGATGGTGAAGAGGTGAACCTTCCTCAGAGGGACGTGGCGAAGGTAGATGAAGTCGGGCTGATGTTTGGCCGGCATGCCGAACAGCTTCAGTCGGTCAAAGAACTGCACAGACAGAAGAGAAGAATTCATGGATTCATATGGAGTCTTGGTTGGATTCCATCAGCAGAAGGTGCGGGTCCTCACCTGAATCCCTCTGAGTGACGACGCCCCCATGTACAGGAAGACTCCGTACAGCACTGGCATGGGGATGAACTGCAGACAGAGAGATACATTCAAAATGAGTCTTCATTACTAATGTTGACATTAGTATTGATTAGGCTTCCTCGTGACCTTCAGCACGGAGGTCATGAAGACAGAGCAGCCCATCAGTGTGAAGATCATGAGGCCGGTGAAGCGCTGCTCTCGGATGCCCAGGAACTTGGGCTGCTCTCCGGGGGCGGAGCACTCGGATTCCAGCTTCAGGCTGTTCACGTGGGAGATGGAGAGTACGGTGGCCGCCACGAACCACGGCAGGCCCATCACCGAGCACACGCCCAGCATTACCCCCACCACAAACAGGTCCAGGTGGTAGCCACAGCCTTTCTGCAGGGGCAGGAGGATTTCAATGTAAATAAACCAGGAACTTGTTTGTCTTTGTGCCGGCTGGACTTTGAACCAACCTTCAGCTTGTGCTCCTTCCTGTTGATGATGACTGCGGTGATCTGCTGGTCCATGAAGATGAGGATGGTGCAGAGCAGAGCTGGGATGAAGGTGATGATGGTGGTCCACCAAGGGTTTGGTCCCACAGGGTTTACGATCCAGCCACGATCGTCTCTGGTGGGCTGAGGCACAAAAGAGGGGCGCTCGGTTTAATATCTAATCATCTAGAATCGGAAAATATGTACGTATATCCCTTATCCCTAATCTGTGTATTCCTATACAACACGAGGAGGGTGGGGTCATGCTCAGGACTTACTTTGAACTTGTTGGGGACCTGTAATTTAGGAGAGGGGATCCCCAGGGCGTAATCTACCAAAACCATGGTGAGGATGGTGATGAAGACGGCAAAGTCACTGATGATGGCTCGAACCTGCAGGGAACCATGACACACTTTCCTAAATCCAAGTCTGCTTAATGTGCTACATACACAGCACAAAGACACGGTAGCTGTACTCATCACCACAGGATGGCGCCGGCGCACTACAGATCAGCACTGTGTCAGCATCACGCCACACATTACTCATGAGTGTCATCTCAATGAGAAATCATAGAAATGTCACAAATAGAACAGCCACCCAGACTGCAGGGTTCAGCTGCGTCATGAGACAACCAGTAGATGTCAGTGTAATCCAAAATGACACAGGCAGAGGCATAGATCCAGTACGTGGAGTATGAGGGTGATGTAACTGGGTTTAAAGTATTTGTACTTCAAAAAATAATACTTCATGCATGGCTGATCCACAGTGGGACGTGTACCTTGGTGGGGAAGTAGCGGCTGGTCTTGAACTCCTTGAGGAAGGCGGACATGAAGACGGTGGAGAAGAAGAGGACCACGCACCAGAAGAGGACATCAGGGACATAGGGCCCGTGGGGGCCACAGGCAGTGCCCTCGAACTCACCATGCAACATCTCGCACTCCTACTGGCACCAGAGGGCACAGTGACAGTGATGATGATGATGATGATGAAGAAAAAGAAGACAGGGTGAGGGAATAGTGACATCAGAACATCTATTTTTATGTACTACAGATATTTAAAGCAGACAACATGATTCACCGGTTTGCATCAAATCCTACGCTGGCCTCATGTGACATCCCATAATGCTCCCCGCCACGCAGCCTGTCTGATGAGAGCATGTGGGAGGGACACAGCAGCTCGCCACTGGCATAACTGATTGACTTAGAATCCACTCTTCACGCTGCATCTCCATTCTCATTCTGCCACTCCAAATCTTGTGAAATCCTGCCCACATGCTCTTAATCCCCGCCCAGACTTATGATGCTTCTCCATGAGACGGCGCGGAGGATAAGTGAGACACAAAGCGGCGCCAGAATGTAAGAAACACTGCCCCCCCCCCACCACCACCATCAGGCGCTACATCTTTCTCTGAAGTCTTATTTGTGTGTGGTTTCATTTGGGCGAAAGCAGCTGTGATCGGTAGTTTCATCTCCTCTCTCCTTTCCACATCCTTGATGACATCATAAACCTTTACACGTCTATTACGTTTGAGTCATTTAAGTGTAACGTTATATGTATGTTCCTTACCTTGACCTCCAGCATGGTCCAGTTGACCTGTGAGGCCGTGATGTTGCTCTCCTCCCAGAACCGCAGGGTCTCATTGCTGGGGTGACTGGGCTCCACACAGGCACACCTACAGAGGACATGTCAGGTATTATAATATAATCATTTATCATCAAACTGAAAAGTGTGTTCACTAATCTACGCTATTTTTAATGTTCCCGGAAGTGAGACAGGTGACTTTGTTCCTGGGCATAATAATGAACATTTAACATACAATAATGTGTTTGTGTTGTAGTGTGAGGGTCATTCCTTGTGATTGGCCATTCATCATCATGAATACGATTGTCTCCGCCCCCTCGTCAAAGCAAATAAAAACACTGTGACTGAGAGCCCGGTCTGGTGAAATGACCCAGGCAGTGAACCTGGGTCATTTCACCCAGGTTCACTGCCTGTTGATAAAACGCACCACATTTGATCAACAGTAACAATTTTGATGATGAAAAAACTAATGCCATTATTCCCATCACTGTTCTTAAGGCAGGGGTTGCTTAAGAAAGGCTTTATGATAAATACTTGCAGCCCTGTAATTACCCACATATTCCATTCAGCACGACTCTCAGTCAAGGTCATTTACATAACATGAGTCATTCAGCTGCAGTTTGACACAACTAAATGTCAGTGAGCACCTCCAGCGAAGTAGCTCATGGCTTGTTGTTGCCTCTATAATGTAGGAGCATCATGAACATGGGATTATTTATTATAAAGCAAAAACCATTAGTGAAAATTTGATAATATGATGACACAATCTGTCATTTCATGATGCAGCGACATGAACACAATTCAGTTCAGAAAATGGACCAAAAACATTATTTCTATATTAGTTTAATCTTGTCCTTTACAGGTGCTGATTAAGTCCCCATATACCTATTCACCAGCCACTGTGACCTCTGACCTCTTCACATTTAACCAATCACACAAGTGTTCATACTGTGCAGCACATTCTATCTACAATTACATGAGACAATGCAGGGTCTTGCCCAAGGACACCTCGGCATGCAGGGGAAGGGGTGGGAATTGAACCTCCAACCACAGCTGCCCCTGAATCTAATCATTTATCTTCAAGTAAAAGAAAAAACTGAGGGTAAAAAAAAAATGTTTCTCTCCACCACAACCTTGACCTTTAGCCTTTGACCTTTAACCTCTTGGAATATTAAACGTGATAATCCAATGAATAATGCATCTTAAAGGTGCAGTGTGTAAGATTTGGTGACATCAAGAGGTGAAGTTGCATGTTGTATCCATCACCTCACCCTCACCCTTCTGAACATGCAGGAGAACCGGTAGCCCTCGGTTGTCATTAAAACTCAAAAAGTATTTAGTATGTCCACTCTGGGCTTCTGTAAAAACATGGCTGCCCCCGTAGAGAGGACCCGTTCCTCATGTAAATATACATTAATGTTCTCATTTGAGGACAATGGGGGGGGGATACATTTAGGAGTTATACAAATGCCTGTATGTAATTGTTGTGAAATATTTTTTCTACCAATAGAAATTACCAAAATGGCAGAAATCGTACACACTGCACCTTTACCTGCTGTGATGTAAAAGATCCGTAAACATGGACGAAGCCTAAATACATGAAGTAAAAATAAAAGTCATTAAAAATAAAAATAAAACAAATGAGAGCCAGGTACACTTACGAGTACTGCGTGAGCTTCTGCAGGTTGTTGTTCTTATTGATGGGGTAATGCACTCCCAAGTGGAGGAGCTTCTCCAGGGCCTCATAGATGAAGATGATGCAGATGAGTGAGGCGAAGGCTTCCTCAGTGAAGCGTGTGATGTAACAGACCAGCGAGCTGGCATCGGTGGCCACCAGCAGCAGACAGAAGAAGGCCGTCCACAGGCCGATACAGGCCCTCAGGGAGAGGTAGGAGAGGCCGTAGTCCCTGAGAGAAAGAGGGAGGACGCAGTGACGAGGAGTGAAGGGACGAGAGATCGGACATGACGCCGCTACTCAAGCAGAAAGGACACATGTCCACCTGCAGAACTCAACTACGAATACCGACGTTTTTTTTGCATTAAAAATAAATGAAAGTCACCCACTTGCAGAACTTGAAGAGGATTTTCTCAAAGACGAGGACGGGCCCCGTGCTGCCCAGGATGGTGAGAGGCTGACCAGCCATGAGAGAATACGCTATTCCAGTCATGGAGGCTCCGAACAGGGACTCGATAGCACTCTGCACACACAGGAAGTGACACTCTGGATTAATTGATCACAATAAAAGCACATTACAGACAGTGTTCTCTTTTCTTTCAGCAGTTCAATTCAAGGTGCCCTTGAGTGAAATGAGTAGTATGTAGATTTTGAAGTGCTGAGTCATGTTTTCCCAGGGCATATGCAATTTTTTTGATCTGTTTCAAAGTTTCATTCTCATGAATACAACGTCCTTGAATACACAAATGTGTCCCTCACCACGCGTCCCTCTGTGGCCTCGCCCAGGAGTCCTCCGAAGGTGATCACGGGAGACATGCAGGCGCAGTAGAGGAAGAGGAAGGAGGCGAGACATTGCAGACTGATGGCGTCCGTGTAGTCAGACAGGTAGTGAGGGGCCTTTCGCTTTAAATCCAGGATCAAGCCACCGAATAATCTGTGGAGAAATGACTTAGCAGTTGAAGACAAAACAAATAAACATGTGATTCACAAAAGTAAACTTTGAAAAGGGGCAAAGGACGCCATCGTTCATTCTGCATTTATATGTTTATGTGACTTTCAGCCTTCTGCAGTAGCACCGGACCTTGCTAGGGCTGGTTGCTATAGCAACATCAGGCAAGATATTATCTTTAGTCTGTGCAGTAGCGATGGTGTGCCCCAGGAGGAGGAGGAGGAGGAGGAGGGGGAGGAGGAGGGGGATGTGGTGGTGGTGGGCCTGGGCCAATCTCTGAGGCTGCACTGCATCACACTGCATCACTCACTGCTCTGATATCACACTGCTCAACATGACTGCATCACTTCACCGTGTCCTGCTCAGGAAGTGATGAGGTCATTTCAAACACAGGTATGAGGAGGGTTGAGTGTGACCTCATGAGTGGAGCTGGGAGCACCACACAAAACAAACAGGACTCTGTGGAACTGGAGCATGAGGAATGATAATTGGCTGATTCTCCTCACAGCTAAATGTACAGTTTGGAGACAAATGGAGAACTTCCAGTAGTCAGAGCTCTGCATCTCTCAGAACACCTACCTCCCAGTGCGCTGGAGCTCTGGGCCGCCGTGTCCTCCGTGTCCCTCTGACTCGCCCAGATCCGTCACGCCGTTAGGGAGGGGAGGGATCTTGCGCTTTTCCTGTGGGGGTTAAGACGGCTGTCAATCAACTGTCACCGTGACAGCAATAACAAGCGTCAGTGGGTCGGACATACTGTGCATGAAATGACTTGATTGATTTGTTGTGAGTGAATGCGACGTGTTACAATGTGTAGATCATGCGTCGGCAAATCTTATGATAATAATAATGAATGAAACTAGAAAATATATATACAACATCAAAAAAATAAAAATTCATGAAAAAAATATAAAGATAAATAAGCCAATGAATACAGATAATGTGTTGTTAATTATCTTTATCTTTACTTAATTTTAAAAGATGTAAATCAAAAAAAGAATGGAATAAAAATAAAGAATAAATATAAAAAATACACAAAAAATACAATATTAAATACATTTAAAAAATGTGCCATTGATTAACCACAGAGGTCTAATGATGTAAAGACCTGGAATAACCTCCACTCCCTCTTTACCATTTGAGGCTGCTCTCTGTTGGAAAACATTATAGACAAAATGGCGCCTCAAAGAAAACCAAAATAACTAACAGAGGAAAAAATAACTAATGGTTGGAGGAGGATTGAGAGCAGAACCCTGGGGAGCAGCATCAAAGCCGGAGTAGGCAGATGTTTAAGCTTTTTCAGCAGAAGGAATATTCACACATGCAGAGGAGCTCAAACTCTCAGCAGAGGCTAAATGAGGCATTGTATAAATAAATAAATAAATGAGGCATTGTGAGGTTTTGCGATTTGAGTAGCACTCACCTGAGAGGGCACATTTTTGGGAGGTTCTATTCTGATGGAGGGGTCCCACTCTCCAGGGGGCAGCACGGTCACCTGGTCCAGGAACTCGTCGATGCCCGCCACCAGGTCGTTCCTGTCTTTGGCTTTGTACGCGACGTCATGGAAAACCTGAGAGAGAGAGAAAAGGTGATGTGAAGGATTATTCTGTGCAGCAGAGTCACTGAAGGACACTCATGGATTCATGACATTATCGAATAAAGTGGACCTCGATTCTGAAATGTCATTTGTTTATACTTAGAACAGATACACTTCCTCTGAAGCAGGCTAACACACAGACACTTTCATACATCCCGAAGGGACAAAGGCAGGAGAACAACAAGGTAACATCTGCCGCTGACGGCAGCCAGCGACATTAGCTCATAGCCGCCTGGAGGGAAACGCTGTCATGTGTTCAGGGCGCTCACCGCTGAGCCTCACAGGTCAGGTTAAGATAAAACCCTTGTTATTTGGTGCTAGTTTCTCTACTTCCCCAATCTGTTATCACAATCTTTTTTTCAAAATCCAAAATAATCGAATATAACAGTAATAATAATAATAATAATTTTAACCCTGATGTCCTCACCTCATCAGTCATCAGTGTAGCAATAGATCGACCAATCTCATGATACTGTGGACCTTTTCCCAGAGGGCCGAGCAGGATGAACAGAAACCTGTTCGGCACAGAGGACGACAAATCAGATCCTCCTCTGTTAGAAAGTATTCAGATGAGACACAGAGGACTTTTGTGTCTCACCTGGTGGTGATGGGAACCTCGGCCAGGCCGTTGAGCAGCACAGCCGGAGCCAGGCGGACAAACGCCACCACTGGGCGGTCGAGGAATTCCAGCTCTCCGACCAGGACATTGGACGCCTCAGCTCCGGGAGGGATCTTCTTCATGAAGTGTAGGTCGATCTGTGAGAGCCAGAGAAACAATAACACCTTGTGTTTGATACAGGGATTGGTGGACTGCTAATGGAAAATCATCTGCACTTAAATTCCAATGTTCCGCACACAAGAAAAGAAAATAAGCTTTTCGCTTGTTAAAGCTCCATCAGGTTCCCACGGCGACTGTTTCACACGAAACCCAGTCTTGGTTAAACATCCAGGGCCGGTTACGTGTCCACATATCAGTGCCTGAGGATAAACAGCCGGAGCAGCGGTGGGTCTGCTCGGCTCGCTCACCTTGCTGAAGTCCACGGCGCTGTTTTCCCGGCTGACGTCCTGCTTGCCCTCGTTGTTCACTGGCTGTGACTGAGGTGAGACGGTTTGGCCTGTCAGGCAGAGCAGCAAACAAGCAGCATGTCAACTTCCACTATCACAACACAGCTTTCTCACACTGACATACTGGTCTCCAGTAGGCGACCGCAGGCTCCAGTTACATTCTCCGATAACTCAAAGTGCAACAGTGGACTTTTGTTGTTGGTGCTTCATCTTCCTCAGCCAAAAGATGTATTACTGCACCTTGTTTTTCAGAGATTAGTTTAATACTAGTATCTCATGTGATAGATCGGTGGTTATTCCTCACAGGCACTGAATAAGATACAGTTTTTCATTTATTTTAGTGTATTCTGAAAAAAGGAGAAAATGCTCCAGTTATAATGAAATTTTAAATCATATAAAAATATTAAGTTAAATTATGCAAACGTTATCATAAAAATAATAAAATACTACCAAGTGAGAGTGCAACCTTTAAAGCAACCATTTGGCATTTTAATGAAATATGCTTTTTCTTGTTGTCGGTCAGATTAGAAAATTGTTACATCCATCAAATTGTAATTATGATTATGATAGTATTATATATGATATTTTTTCAATTCAAACTGGTAAAATTACTGGTAGCTGTAGCTTGACTACAATACAATGCATGAGCATACTATACTCAAAATGTTAAACTATTCCTTTAAATCCCAAAACATATTTAAAGATCAATACCTTTAACTACATTATGGGAGTTATTATAAGTTTAGCGCATGATTTCTAAATATCCTGTGTGACTTTTAGCTTAGTACATACTTATTGACAATGACATTAAGAGGAGAGCATCATCATAAAGAGTATTGGAGACTGTAAACTGACTCCTGATTGGTCAAATGCCCCAGCCCCACCTCTAATGACGTCACTCCCCTCCCCTAATGTGTTATACTATACTACTACTACTAACACTACTACTATCTCTGGACTCTATGTATCCTGGTTGCCTGTGTACTCCTCCCGCTCTGTGTCCTGCTGTGTGATGGGACAGTAGCCGCGTGCGACTGCCTGAAGCAGGCTTAGGCGTTTGACCTTGCTTTCTCCAAAAGTCACATCCGGGGTCATGTTGCCGTGGCTCCTGGAGGAGCTCACAGCGGACAAAGGGGAGGACAGACACGACATGCAGCACATGCACCGGGGCCACGCCATGCAGGGAAAGGCTCTTTTGGGTGAAGCGATCCCTGGGGGAGGAGTTTCAGGCTCACACTGGGGGGATTTGATGGTTTGAAAATAGATTCCATTCACTGGGTACGTGAGTGACACACGTGCACACATGCAGGAGACACACACACACACACAAGAGGAGACAATGAGATTTAATATAGCAGTATAACATGGAAACAAAGGAGGAATCATGCGTGCACATGTTTACATGAACTCACCGTTCTTGTCCATGGAGTGAGGCTCAGACTGCTTCTTGCCGATGTCAGCAAAGGAGCGTACAATGGGGATGCGGTTGGCCAGTTTCTTGTGGTTTTGGTGGTGGTGCTGTTTGAGTAGGGCCTCGCGGATCCTCCTGCGGGCGTCCTGACCTACGGGGCCCGACAGCTCGTGCTGATCCAGAACCATGTCTGAGCAGGAAGATCAAAAGGAAAATCACAAGCACTGCATGTTACACAATGTCTTTTTGGCGTGGCAGCTAAGCTGATTATTTAAATACAAAACTCTACTGTGGCTGATATAATCGCAGCAAACTCGGCAGATCTCTGCAACAACACAGCACAGTTCCCTTATTCCCTCCTAAATCAGGTCAAAGCAGCCTGTGGCATTTTGAGATTAACAGTCCAGCAAAATTTGGATTATTCTGCTGATCTGGTCTGTGACGGCACCAAGATTTGAAAAAAGGTCATGTGAAGAATCATGGAGTCGAGATGAAACACAGAAAATTACGCCTGTTGGGCTACATGGGGATTTATTTGTTGCAGTACCACGAGTTGCCACTGGGAAGAATTTGCTGCAGGTCTGAATCCTGTTCTATTAATACAGTCATGGGTTTTCCAATGAGCCCCACAGGATTATTATCATTATTATTATTATTATTATTATGGGATGCTTTCAGTGTCCAGTGTTTACCTGCAATCTCCTCCAGTGAGTTGGCCCTCATGTCCAGCATCACGGTTCCGTTCATGATGCAGCTGCGGAGCTCGAAAAGACTGTGAAGAGACAGAGTGGCTACGTAGGGTTTACTCCACCGCTCACCGCCGTCCTCTACATCCTCCTCAAACTTCAGCCACCTGCACAAAGAAGTATTTCAAAATGATTTTTCAGTAATACATGAAATCAAAGGTGAGACAGATTAGGACAGTAGCAGTTCTACCTGGCTGTCTCTTTCCACTCGGCATCCTCGCCCTCCCTGAGACATATTTCATCCAGCTCAGTGAACAGGGCGTGGGGGATGTGCTCCTCATCGCCATCCTCTGTCCCCAGGAGAAACTGCACCCTCTGAGCCGGCGTGTTAGCTGCGGCGAGCGGGACAGATGGAGGAGGAGTTTTAATTTAGGAAAACCAGCGTCTGAAGGGAAAAGACTTTGCCTCCATCTGTGTCAGACACTTACTGAACGAGGGGGACTCTCGTCCATCCTCGGTCGTGGAGTCCCTCTCCTTGGACCTCTTCCTGTGTCTGTGTCCGTGGTGACGGTGGCGTCGGTGTGACCTCCTCCCCAGAGGTACATGGACCCCGATGTAGAGAGTGCGGTGACCTGCAGGCAACACATTGTACTCTTTTACTAAATCTATACTAACTCATCTTCTCTTCCACTATCGTGTGTGTGTGGGAGTGAGCGAGGCCTTCCCACGACAACTTTCACGTAATCCAATAACAGATAGTATCAAATGTGTTACAAAAGTATTCTTCTCCGTGAGGAAATAGAAAACAGATGTAGAAAACTGATATTAAATGTTTTAATTGTAAATAAATACAGAAGAAATAAGAAGGCAGACACTGTGTGAGGACATTAATGTGAGTGTGGGTCCACAGGGTGAGTGTGGACTTAATCTAAGATGACTCTCTGCTTCCTTCCCGCCAGCTCAGGCCTCGTTCTCTCTATCTGCCTCGTGCACCATATGAGGCGCCGCAGTGTCCGGCAGAATGTGACACCAATGTGAACTATACTTAGAGCGATATAATGTTCCAGAGCTAAACTCTGTGATCTATCAGAGGAGGAGGAACAAGCTCATAATCTCCAGTTTTACCCAAGCAGCAACGGATGAGGCCAATAAGGGAAGTGGAAAGACTTGCAGTTCACAGGGTGGCCACTTGAGGCGTTAGAGGTGAATTAAACATGTTTAAAGCCTGGTACAAACGACAGTTTTGGCCTCAATCAATCACAACATATTTCTTTTTAATAAAGGTTTGGATTTGTGCATAATTATGGGGCGTGGCCTCTTCAGTGATACCTAAGCCGACCTGGCACATCCTGTGGATGCGGCGACAGCACCGTGGGCCAACCCCAGCTCCACCTCTAAGCCCATTTTTGGATGAGCAAGGAGTTAGGCATCAGCAAGATGGCGACGAGTGAACCGCCCATTCTGCACTGCAGGAACCCATTTGTTGTGTCACGGACACTATGTCCATCTTCATAAATACAGTCTATGATATTACCACGAGCAATGTTATTTTGATGGGATGCGGATGCTCCATGCTAATCCCTCAGACGATGTGCAGCTCTGCCGCATGTTGGGGTAAAGGCTCTTGAATCGAATACATTATAGTAATAAACATTAGGTAGCTCCTACTACGTTCAAGTAAAAGCCACTGAGCAAAAGTTCACTGGAGTCTCAGCTGAGGAGGAAATATAAGTAAATGCTCTGAATTGTTTTCACTTGCTCTAAGACGACACTAATCACATCACTGCTCACTAATCAGATCTGAGCAGTGCATGGACGGTAATAATAGGAAATGACAGCAGAGACTGAGACGAGTCCTTCGCCGACGTGGATCCAGGGTAAAGGTTAAGTGAGGTTGTAGCGTAAAGAGGAGACTGAATATATGTCAAAATACATCAGGAGCAGGCTCCAGCTTGTTCTGCTGTGGATGCAACCGTCCACAGCAAATCGCTGTTAGCGCCAAGTAAATTATGTATATCAGACTGAGCGGGCAGAGGAGAGGTTCCGCTGTGAGCATGAAGCAAACGCCACAATAAAAGGCACATTCCGCAGGACAGGAATAATGAGGTGGTGAAGCCAAACAAGAGGACGGAGCGGCAAGTTCATGACTCGACAAAAATAGCTCTCCCCCTCCTCCAGGCCTGAACTATTCTGCTGATGTCACGTCTTTTCTCTTTTTTTCTGCCGCTTTCAGTCGACCCACACTTGAATTGGTGCAGCGGCGTGTGTGATGTGTCTTGATACGTGCGTGTGTGTGTTCATATCATGTGAATGAGGAGTCCTCCCTCTTCTGTTTCAACATTACAATGACGTCAAACGAGAGATGAAGGTCTTTGAGATGAAAGCACTCATCACACCGGTGAGAGTGTCAGAGCCAAAGTATTACATCTCTCCCTTGTTGCCATGGCGACCACAATAGAATAGATGCTGACAGGTGTCTACATAAGAGAAGGAAATGCGATGTTTCCGGGCAGTGATGAAAGCTTATTTTGTCTTTCTTTGTTAGAAAGTTTGTCATCTCTGAAGTTTTGTTGAGACGATACAGAGCCAGATTATATAACTGCCACTTTCCCAAAATGCCTTTCAGGCAAACTACAAAAGTTATGCATTGATTAAAAAATGCTGACGCACATGTCTGAGTCACCACCTCTAGTTATCATGCACTCACAAGTTTTAAAGTTACTTTTTTTTTTCTTTCTTTAATATTGGTTCACAACATAGACTGTATATAAAGATAGATGTAGCATCCCTGACGTCACCAAGTGCTTATGAGGCTCATAGTGGGCAGCTTCACTCGCAGCCATTAAACTCCTCCTACTTCCTGGTTTATCCAAAAACCGGCAAAGTGGCGGACCAGGTATCACTCAAAAGGCCCTTAATTATGCACAATTAAGCCCCTCCCATTGTCACAGAAAGAAATGTGACTGACAGAGACCAATAGCATAGTATGGACCAGGCTTCAAACATGTTTCATTCACCTCTAATGTTGACCTTTTTAATATGGGAGTCTATGGGGATTGACAGCCTCAAGTGGCCACCCTGCGAACTGCAAGTACGGGTGATTACTGAAGTGTGTGGTATAGAAGTTGACACGTGTGTTCAGACTATTTGTAATGAAAACACAATAGGTCGCCTGTGCCAGGACTTATGTGAAATCGTGTGGGAGGAGAGATAGTAACACTGGAATAACACAAACAATGTGTCGTATGGCAGAATTGTTTCCTCCTGTTCGCTCACTTTGCAATAACAACGACGTGAGAACACGCAATAAGGTCAATGTTAACAATGTGTTTTACCTTCTAGCTCCTCCTTCTCAAAGTTGGTGTTGAGCATGGTGCGTGTGCCGCCACGGTCCAGCACCGCCTCCTCATCGGTCCTCTATGGGCGAGAGAGAGAGAGAGAGAGAGAGAGAGAGAGAGAGAGAGAGAGAGAGAATTTTAAACAGTACTCTCAGACATGGTTGCTAACAAAACTCATGAGTGACCACTTAATTAGAGTCGCTACTTGATGCGAGTCTGTTGATCTCTGATTGGTCAGTTATAAGGTCACGTGACCGTCTGAGGAGCTCACCGAAACAGAATCTATATTTTGTCTAAGTTATAAAAGTTGTTGCATAACAGCAAAGTAACCCACCCACTCCCTCCCTGCCTAGTGAGAGGACATGTCCTAGAATAAGCACATACACACACAAAAACTCAGCATCATCAGGCTAACTTCCATCGACTGTTGCCATGGCAACCAACGGGAAAAAAAGCCATGCTGTTCCTTTGAGTGATAGATTACACTGTTTCTGAGTCATGGCTTGAACTAGAAAGCCTCTTTGTGTGTAAACACTTTGCCTCCCACACCTCCGCCAAGATGGAGTGAATGAACATGTGTCACGAGGAGAGCAAAGTGAGCAGAGACATGATTTGACAAAATCTGCTTCTGAAACATACAGGTTAATCAAAAGTATCTGAGACAGCGAGAGACTGACTCTCCTCTTCATCATGTAAGTCTTGTGTCTGTTGGCCTGCCACCAATCTCTGATCCGGAGTGATTAAGCAACTGGTGGTACCACAGTGTCACACACACACACACACATACACACACACACACACACACAAGGCCGCACACATGGACAAACACGTGAAAAGAGTGAGGACAGATGCTGAGAGCTGACATGATGGGTTTACAGTATATGTGGACATTGTGTGTGTCACAGTGTGTCTCCTACACACACACAAGCACACACACACACACACACACACAGGCCTATTTAAGGTTTGTGCATCTGCTCCCTGAGGATCGTCCCTTGATATTTGTTTTCCCCTCCCACAGCCTCTCTGGAGGATTTCAGGGAAATATCTGGAGTGCCTTTGCATTGCATGTATCATGGCATAGTCCGTGGCTGCAAGAGATAGAGGGAATCTACTGTGTCGCCTATCCTCTTGTTTTAATCTGGCCTCCTGGCTGTGGCTGCAGATGCTCGTGAGTGTTTGTGACGAGCCTGGGAGAGGACTCAGGACTCAGAGGCTGGCACTGCCGGTCAGGTCCCCGGGGAGTCCACCCTCAGACTCAGGAACACACACACACACACACACACACACACACACACACACACACACTGTCTCCCTGTCGGCGACTGATGAGAACTGAAACTACAACTAACCCCCAGAAGACACAGATTTGGATGGGACTCATGAAATGTGCGAGAAATGACATTTTATGCCACTGATACAAACACTATTTTCATATCTGTGTACCTCCCCATCTGTTTGGTCCCAAACATGACTTCACCCTGCTCAGCATGACAGATAAACCAGAATCTCCTGTCTGCAGGTCCCTGCGTCTATTTATAGACACTGGTTCCTCCACATCATGGATGCTGACCCCAGACCAGCCCAGAGAGCCACGTTCCCAGCTTACCAATCTGGGTTGAGATTAATCTGTCAGCCTTTATGGCGGGATAAAACCTCATCTCTAACCATGTGATGAGCGGCGGAGGAGGGCGGTGCATGAGCGGCCGAGAGAGAGAGAGAGAGAGAGAGAGAGAGAGAGAGAGAGAGAGAGAATTAAATCAGCTGTCTCTTGGTTGGTCCGCTGGTCGGTGAGCAAGGCTTCAGGGGGAACGGGAGCAGCGAGCACGTGACCAAGACTCCAGGGGGAGTCGGGATGGGAGAGGTGGAGGAGGGGCCTACATGTGACCAAGCATGATAAACAGATAAACAGACACACACATGAGCGTGTTCTGTGTCTGTTCACCTTTAGGATCTGTTCAAACATGAATCGATGAGCATGTGTGTGTGTGTGTACACTAATAAACTATTACAAGAGCAGGTGTAGATCCGATGTAAAGCAGGAGAAGGCGCTGTACACGCACAGGGACACACGTCGTGCATCGGCACGTTAATGCACACGGCTCCTCTGCAGGGAGCGTGGTACTGAACGACAGAGAGAGCAAAGGGCTCCGGGCCTGTGATGAACCGAGGAGCAGGAGAGGCTGTGATGTCACGACCCGTTATGTCCGATTGTGCATGTGTGTGTTCATATCGGTGAGCAGAGGAGCAGCGAGCAGGACAACACGACCTTCATCGCCGCAGCTTGACTTTGGGCTTCGTCTGATTTGAATTCAGAGCACATTCTGCTGTAACGCCGAGATCCCGCAGCAGCATATGTTTCTTCCCGGGTGCACAGCAAAGTAAACATGTTTCCTCACCGTGCTTATGGCAACAAACACTTTAAATCTCTTGAATATTGAAATCTATTGAAGCGTAAATGTGATGTAAATAACTCATCATGGCCGACTACATTTCAAATCGTAATCCATTACATTGTTCTGAGTGCACCTGATTCCGCAGCTCGGGCTGCACCGTGTGTTCCCCTGACCACTCTTCCTAATGACTGTCTCTCCTGACATTGACAAGCAGACGATTGAGTGATTGCCCCAAAATGGCCGTCCGTGTCCTCGGGATCATCAGACTTCCAGTTTACACCTGTCCTCCTGCACATACACACACACCTATATGGACGTAACCCTGGCAACAGTGCAGAGAGACGATGGACAAATGAAGCTGCACCTTCAGATCGATTCACATCTGACCGAGTCCAAAAATAAACGAGTGAAACTCCCCTGAAGGTTTTTAGAGCACCACTCCAAGAGGAGCACCCCTCCTCCACTTCCCTGCATGATTCTGACCCCACTGTGGGAGCAGAGTTCTAGGTGAATGCCACTCAGCATCACCTCACACCGCCCTCCCTCCCTCCCTCCCTCACTCTCTCGGCTCTGGACCTCAGGACGAGGGAATGACCAGCCTGTCGTGGCAGTGAGATACAGTACTGACCACTGTACTTTTAATGACCTGAGAGAGCATTTTCTTTTCTCTCTTTTTTTTTTTAAGGAGCACTCTGCTGCTTTCACACTTTATTTCACTAGTTGCGTAATGTCTCCTTGGGCTATCAAATGGATGAGGAGGGTGAAGAGCGGGGCCTTTTAGGAGCAGACGAGGGTCAGGGAGTTTCCTATGACGTTTCTCTATGAGACAATTTCAAGTGTCTGGGAGGGAGATGCATTCTATTTTATTTCATCTTATTTCATTTTATTGAAAAAGGAACTATTGGTAACTTTATTCATTTTTGGTTTTTAAATTACATGAAGTCATATTTCATCATTTTCAATAGAGGAAAGATTTTTTCAATAATTTGATGATCCCTCTTTTAGTTAACTTTTGATTTCTGGATACACCTTGGCTGAATTCAGCAAATATTGCTCCTTATATAGATCATAACTTTGATTTCTGATTAATAAAAAAAAAAAAATTCAAGCTCACTACAGAAAATGACCAGTGCTTTGAATGTATTGTCCACTAGTGTCATTTTTCCTGATTATCTTATTACAATGCAAACACAGAGGATGTCCTGATAGTCAACATTGGCTTATATTCTTATTTTCTTGTCCAAAATAAATAACAGAACCTATTGCCTAGTGTCTCCACCTCCTCTCCAGGAATCTGTCCGTTATCATAGTGGCAGTGGGAGGCAGAGAGGTGACCTCGTTTCTCTGTTCTGCAGGAATCTCTCCTGAGGTTTCCACCACAGCACTGATGATGAATGTTTACATCTCTGAGCCATGAGATCTAGGCCGGGAGGTAGGTGTGTGTGGGTGTGTGTGTGTGCGCGCGTGCGTGTGTGTGTGCATGTGTGCGTGTGCTAGAAATCACATTCATTGAAATGGTGTAAGTTGATGATCCACCCAGGAACAGAGATGTCACATGGTGGTCTGTGTGGAATCCACATGTGTGGGATTTAATGTAAATCTATTTACTGTCAATCTGCCTTCTACTGGACTTTAACATGCGCTAAGAGCCCGAGTGCTTCTATAGGTTGTAGCTAGTAGCTAATACAGAGGATGGATTATCAGCAGCCGTACGACCTCCCCGATTGGCCGACGGCCTCTGTTGTTGTGGTTTTCATCCCTACAGATGGACACGGTCGCCGAGGCAATGGCGGAGAGATGAGCACTGACAGCATCACGAGGAATATGCAAAATGCAAAGTGTGCAAAGCACATTGAGAACATCTCTGCATCATCACCTCTCACAACCTTGTTGGATGAGAGGAGACGTGAACTCTTACTTGAACGCACAAAAACAGAAAAGACAAGGAACAACGTTAACAAGTGACAAAACAAATCCACCGGCTTCTGCTCGCCCCCCCCCCCTCTCTCTCCCTCAGAGATCAGCGGGGTCACAGCTGCGGGTGTGAGCTCCTCTCTCACCCCGGGAATGACAGTCCCATCTGTCAGCCAACCTTCCCGGGACCTTTCTCGCTGCATATCAGCACAACTGCAGCACAGGAGCCCAGACTCCTGCAGCCTGCTGTCTACACATGCACCGACACTCTGCAGACAGCAACGCCGTCAAAGGTAAAGGAAGCGCCTTTCAAACCCTTTCGACCACAAACAGAGTTGTAGAGACCTACCTGGTAAACAAATCCTTTACTATGGTCCACGGTGAGCATGGTGCCTCCTGGTTGGGGCAGGCTGCCCGCAAACTAGTGCTGGTGGTGAGATGAGAGGCTGAGGCTCAAGGCCCGAACCCCGGTGCGAGCTGGGAGCGAGCGTTGGCGAGTGTGTGTGAGAGAAGAGCAGAGAAAGGTAGAGTCGGCGTCTCTGTGGAGGCTCCTGGTCAAACCCTCTGCTCTCCTCTGCTCAGCCCCCTCCCCTCAGTTCTTCCATCCCATGCAGGAGTGTTCTGCTCCCACAGCAAAGCGTCAAAAACCAAGAGGAGAGGAGCTCGGCTCCTTTCATCCAGGGTGGCATCAAACGTTTGTGACAAGCGTCCGTCCGCCAACCGCCACCACCACCCCCCCCACCCGCCTCTAGAGAGATTAGAGCTGTGACATCACGGATGCAACGCCATGCACTGTCCTGTCCTGCTCTGCTGAGCCGAGCTGAGCTGTGAGGCTCGGTTACCCCAGAGAAGTCAGAGACTCCTGCACTCTGCTCAAACTTCACGCAGAGGGAGGCAGGGTTTAGAGTTGCAGTGTGTGTGTGTGTGTGTGTGTGTGTGTGTCTACCTGAGGACAAGCAGCAGGAACTGCGCTGTCAGCAAAACTGTGATGGAGACATGATGTGCTGGAAACAGAACAAACAGTGTTTGTGCTGCACTGCTTGATGCTTCTGTCAAAGTACAGAGATGATACCTCTGTGGTTTCTGTGACACTGTATTCAACAATCTCACCCCCCCCCCTCACCCCCCACTCTCTCTCCCTCTAACCATCTGTCTCTCACATCCTCCATCCAGCTCACTACCCTTCTCGCTCTACCTACCTCCAAGCCCGCCTCTTCCATCCCCCCTCCACCGACACGGCTATAATGAAACCGTGGAGCCGCTCCAGGCTTCTGTTCCTGGCTGTGGCGAGGATACTCCCCGTCTGCTCACCTGGGGTCTCACCGATCCAAGAACACCCAGAGAACATGCGACTTCCCCTATCTGTCCTCCCTCATCCTCTCCAGGCCACGGCCGATCAACCAGCTCTAACTGGACGGCTCTGGCCCGCTGCCAGCTCTTATGTCAGGGCTGCAATTGTGACCAGTCAGGTCAAGTCCCAGTCAAGTCCAGGAACAGGGGCCACTTAGATAACCATGTATAAGGGAGGTCAGGATCCACAAAGAGGTCAATACAGTAGCTTCCAGGTGGAGATCAAAAAGATGCAACGATGGGGCAATAACAAACCCACTCCATGTTTGGATCCGGACAAGAGGGAGGATCCAGGAAGAATGATTTCTTCACTTTCTTAATGAATGGAAAATGGTATTGGCACTCATTTGGGCGGTTATATCACAACAACATTCATTCTTCTGTCATACGTCAGTAACTTTAAATAAGACTCATTAAATGTCATATTTTAAATAGTTTTAGAGCAGCAGGAACTGATCCAGATGGGAAGTGGAGGGGGAGAATCGAATCATGTAATTCTACAATATTAAACAAACTGTGCTGATATTGTGGGGAATGTGTGAATTATTCATCTGTGCAGGACTCAGAGGGAGATAAGCAAATATAGTACTATAGACTTAAAATTAAAATGCATCATTTGAACATTTCAAAACACTTAAAAAT
>JAFBJT010108783.1:77295-95996 GCA_016785325.1 Chascanopsetta lugubris
TGGTTATTGTTTGTTTTGTTTTTTCAGATTATTATGACTATTTTTGTGATACAAACTGTATCACTATTTATGGAATGGTATGTGCAATAATGTGTGTGAGATCTTTGTCTGATCTCTGTCTTTAATTGTTTCTTAATCTCTGTCACTGGAGCTGATGTAATGGTGAACTTTGAAAATGACCTTATCTTATCTTTTGTATTAATCTCTCTCTCTCTCTCTCTCTCTCTCTCTCTCTCCCCTCTCTCTCTGCCTCTCTGCCTCTCTCTCTCTCTCTCTCTCTCTCTGCCTCTCTGCTGTGGAACCAGGGGAGTGGAGCAGGCCGGTCCGTCAGACTTGGAGATCATCTCTCAGCCGGTGGAGGATGAGAACCAGTGTTTGGCTCCTCCGGTGCAGCTGCTCAGTTTTGGATACAGAGATCTGCCCCTGGCGGCTCTGGACCTGTCGCTGGCCGGGTCACAGCTCCTCTCCAACGCAGATGAAGACGAGAACAGAGACGGGTGAGTGCAGCTGTTGTGTACACCAAGCACAAGAATGCGAGAGACTGAGTTCCTTTTGCAGTTATTGTCATCGTTTAAGTGAGTTGCTCTCCACGTGATAATAGTATTGGTTCTGCTGCTTTTGGACGAGTTCAAATAAAATTAAGACTCTTCTTTATTTTGTAACATAATTTGTTGAATTCCCAAAAGCACCAAAATACATCACTCAAATGAAAAAGAAAATGAATAAATTCATGAATAAAATTACCTATATAAGGAGGACTAATAAATCCTGGCTCATATGGTATAAAATATCAGGTTCAACAAAGGCTCCTGTGGCAGGCAGCAGTGGAGGAGGAAGAGGTCGGGGGGGGGGATTGATCTCCGGTTAACTTACGGATGCTGGATGAACCCAGAGGTTGTCACTAAATGATAAATCGACACAACAGCTACAAACAGGGACGATGAGTCAAGGACTCCAGGAGGGAGACTCAGCACATGATGGATGATAATCATACATAGTATGTGTCACTTACACAAGCAAGATGGGACGTGTGTGTGTGTGTGTGTGTGAGAGAGAGAGAGAGTTTATGTGGTCAATACTTTTTGGTATCGGTGTGAATGTTTGTCTTGAAATAATTTTTCAATTTAAAGTCATTTTGCCTGTTTTGCTCATTTGGCTCAGATGAAGATGTCATCCATTGACAGATCCATCCCATAATCACATCATAATTGCTCGTTCCCTGTGGCAGACATGATGCATTTCCTCCTCCTGACCTCTGCACAGATCAATACAAAGATCCTTTGAGTTTTGAAAATCAAACTCATGAGTGTGGACGTGAGTCTCTTCTGAAGTGTCACTGCTGACAGGGGGTGAGTAAACAGGACTTTGGATCAGACAGGAGTGATGGCGGATGATTGGCTGATGGGTGTATCACTGCTGTCAGTGGCTGTTGAGTGTGATGTTTTGATTTGATGGATGTGATCACCTTGTTGTGGCCATGATGTTTTCTGCGTACTGATTTGTTTCAGTGAATCTGAACTGATGATTCTTTTATTTATTTTATTTTATATCATTTCTTATTTTTATTTTTTATTATCATGTTATTACTGTTTTCCTGTCCATTTCTCACTCTATCCAACAATAGTGACTCAGACCTGGCTCTCAATGCTCACTCTCACCAGGATGCACATAAACACCATAAGCTGTAGTGCAAGCTCCAAGACATACACACACACACACACACACACACACACACACACACACACACACACACACACACACACACACACACACACACACACACAAGGGCTACCTCATCCAAGTCCTCCCTCCATTTGACACCAGATCAGCTCTCACTCCATTGGTTCCAGTCATGGCCACAAACAGATGGATGTCACAGACGCAGCATCAACAGCGGGCGTCGCTGACATTTGTGTCACAGCCAGAGAAGCCTTCGTGTGTCACGCTGCACACCAGGTGTTAGCATTCGCTCGTGTGCGCATAGGATTGTTTATATTCAATACCACGTGCTCCGCTCCCTGACTTGTTAGTTACCTGCGCAGACAGTTGTTATGATGTACATGATAACTAGGTCATGAGCCGCGCTGTCGTTGTATAATTCTAAAAACAAGAGCATGTGTTCGAATGAGTTGGGAGAGGTTCGGCGAGGCCTCCCCGGAGCACGGAGCCCCGACTTCACATTTACTCGTCGCTGTGGTGAAGGTTATTTTACCAGTGAGATCAATTTACTCAAACTGTGCTGGCTGCGATGGGTGGGTGGGGGGGGGGGGGCCCCTATGGGGGGGGGGGGGGGGGGGGGGGGGGGGGGGGGGGGGGTCACTATTTCATATTCAAGTCATTAGTGCAGAATGTCTGGCAGTAAAAGCGCTGCCGGAGGGAGTTGTAAAAGTCATCATTCTTTCTTTTAGCTTTAATGAAATTTCATTGAAATTCAGCGGGTGAGCTCCAGTCATGTTACGTCTCCACTACACCTTCAATGCCCCACTAATCTGTCTCATGAATCACTGTGATCAGGCCTCATCGCCGCACCCCAGCGCTCCCACACCTCCGATAACAGAGGTGAAGCCTCAGGAACTGCTGCAGGTTAAAGCGCCGCCTCCCCGCAGGGGTGAGAATCAGCAGTAAAGAGAAAAGCCTGAGACAGGCCCGGTCTGACAGTTGGGCCTCGTCATTAGAATCAGGGCGATGGAGCGAACGTGTCACTCACTCCTGTTCCCTCCTGGACCCGGTTCTGTTTCATTCTGTGGATTTCAGCTCCGCTGGGCTTTTCCTTTCCCTCTTCTCATCACCGCATCGATCCTCCTCTCGCGCAGACAGACACTCACCAACGCCACAGGTTCCACAGAGAACTATGTGGTGCAGTGGTTGGTTTCCCATATCAGCGTTTTCTACTTTTTTGACTTTGTTGGGTGGAGCATCGTCAGGCTCAGAGTGTGTGTGTGTGTGTGTGTGTGTGTGTGTGTGTGTGTGTGTGTGTGTGTGTGTGTGTGTGTGTGTGTGTGTGTGTGTGTGTGTGTGTGTGTGTCCACCAGCAGAGGCAGACACACTGCTGAACTCACCTTTAGGGAAATGAGGCAGAGGAAATGAAGCTTTTTTATGAGCATGAGGAATGGTGGAGTAAAGAGGAGAGGAGGGGAGATGGGGGGCAGCAGTGGGATGGCAAACTGTGTGTGTGTGTGTGCGTGCGTGTGCGTGTGATAGGAATATTTTGGCTGACTTCAAACGTGTGTGAATTGTCCTCACACACGTACACAGACCCTACTTTTCCAAAATAAGGTCTGCAGCTCCTCTCTCTAAACAGAATAGAGTGGAACTTTATTCATCCCATTGGGGAAATTGTGTTGGACCGAGTAAGACAAACAATTACTGATGATGATGCTACAACTACTAAAGTTGATCATTTTATCACGGGAGTCTACAGGGATTGACTCACTTTTGCAGTCCGCCTCAAGTGGCCACCCTGTGAACTGCATGTTTTTCCACTTCTGTCTTGGATTCTTTCGCCAGCCCCATAGCTAGCTGCTTTACATGTGCTGCCATCAAACATTCTTTATTGATAGTACTACTACTAGTACTACTACTACTACTACTACCACTACTACTAATAATAATAATAATATTGAACAACTCCAACATACAAATCAGAGAAAGGTTACATGTACATGTGGAGAGCAGGAGACAACAACTAGAAGTGTGTGATGATGACAGCTGAGAAAGCTTTTTGTTGTTGTGCTCGGCCTTTCCTGTAAGGCTGCGGCGGCGAGCGGCGTGTGGCGCGCGGCGTAGCGGGAATGCGAGCAGAGGGGATTAATCACGAGAAAAGGCTCCTGTGTCAAACTGCCAGCGTGTGATGAAGCACCTACTGTCAGCCATGTTTGCATATCATCGCCGGTAGCATTGTGAAGGTGGAGCTGACCTTACTGTTATCTCTTATATAGTGCGCTGCCCCCACTCCACATGACAGCAACGCAGACACACACACACACACACACACACACACACACACACACACACACACACACACACACACACACACACACACACACACACAAACACACACAAGCAGAGTATTTATACATTGAGAAAGGGAGAGTAGAAACAAGGCCACGCGGGCCTGACTCTGCTCTGCATAGTGCTCGTTATCTAATCCTGTGTAATCATGCTTCACTTCATATTCCAGTTGATTCTGTGCTGTCACACCTCATTAAGAACAATAGTCCTCCTTCATTGATGCTTCTGCACATGTAGATGCTCCGCTCTGCTCCTCCTCCTCCTCCTCCTCCGTCTCTCTCTCACCACCTCTCCACATATTTGACCAACTCTCCGCTGACTTTGTTTTCTTCTTCGCCCTCTCCCTCGTTGATCACGTGACCGTGTATCTTGACTGTCAGTAATTAAATGATGCATAATTAACTGACCCAGGTAAAAAAAAAAAAAAGAAGTAATTAATATCTTTCATATTGTAATTAGTTATTCTGGCTTGTAATGTTATTTTATGTTAATGTTAGTCCAACATCATGAATTTGTTGGGAGTGAGGACCAGGAAGCAGAAAGATGATGTTACCATGGCAACCTGCCTCACAAGCTCCTCCACCCTTTGAATCAGGACACACTCCCTCACCTCACTGTCTTGGAAGTGTTGCACCTTGATTTTAAAAAATAAATAAATAAAATTGTTCAATAAATTGAATGCTATTCTCTTTGCTGCATTGAATCCAATATGTAAGTGGGAAAAACCTGCAGTTCACAGGGTGGCCACTTGAGGCTGGCTCCAAAAGTGGGTCAGACCCCATAGACTCCCATGTTACAATGGATAACTTTAGGTCTACACGGCTCTCACCATAACCACCACAGGAGCAGCTGTGGCTCAGGGGTTTATTGTGACTGTCCTCAAACCAGAGGGTTGGCAGCTCAATTCCAGTCTTCCCCATTAAGCTCGCTCAAGAGTCCATGAATTAAAAATGTCCTTCTGAAATCTTGAAGACGTATAAAGCTCACATTCACTGTGCTACGTGGTGACGGTGAGGATTGGTGCCGAGGTTGCAGGTTGATTGCAGCACCGGTTCACTTCTCTGTTGCCGAACTCCTATCAGGCGAGACGTGGGCGACATTGTGGGAGGCGGTTGCTGGAGCTAGCATCAGGGGGCAGTTGCAGTGTTAGCAGCTTTGGCGCCATGGTAAGTGGAGTGTAGTTATTAATAGAGTTGGGCCCATCCATCTTCCTGTCTAGGAAAAATGCTGGGGAGAACCAAGGTGGCATGGGCTTGTGTTCAGCACTTTCATGGCCGCCCACTCTCCCCCCATAGTCATCAAACTGCTTTTGTTTGTTTGCTCACTTTATTTATTTATTTTTAGGTTGAAGGGTTCTTTTCGGTGTTTCAGCTCGTGTTTGTGTAGGATGCTGCTGCTGTTGTTGTCTGACTTTGGCAAGTTTTTAAAATGAGTTACAGTTCACGGTGAATGAACCTAAAAACCAGGGGTGGAACCAAGGGGGGGGGGCTCTTCCGAAGAGACGGAAACATATGCCACTGATGGTGCCGTTCCAAATGTGCGACGGGTCCAGGGTTAGCCACCAACACCAGATGGTTTTTCTAAATCGGTTTTGGAGGAAGAGGAAAAAACAAGAACCCCCTGCCCTCCACCACCCACCTGTTCTGGGGCCAAAGGTCCAAATGTTCCATTTTGGAAAAAAACTTCTGGCCCGTTTACAAATTTTAGAAAGACATCAATAGAGAAACGGTCCCAATGTAAATCATGTGGTAGATAGATGGATAAATAGTATATGTGACTCCTGGGTCTGTGTTTACAGTGTGTGTGCTGCAGGAGTTGTGGGATTTGCTTCCTTCCTGCTGATGTGTTGTGATCAGTGGTGCACAGGCGTCTGTAATGGGGAACCTTTCAAATGTAAAATTAATTACCTGCAATCTGACAGCGTCAGGAGAACACAAGTGTTTTATGCTTAGTTGGTACTGCCCCTTTTCCATGCTTGCTTTAGCGTGAAGGCTTGGGTGTGTGTGTGTGTGTGTGTGTGTGTGTGTGTTGCTGAAATGTATATGCTGCCGGAGGAATGTGTGTCTCTAGGAGAGGGTGGGATGCCACCTACCATCTGTCGTATTTGTCAGTACAAGCTGGATTTGTTGTCATCAAACTGAGATTCAGTTTGAAAAGAGGAAACTTAAAATATGTGATTTGAAGAACAAACCGATTTTTATTCGAATTTAGAAACATTTAGAGACACGTCTATTTGCCTTTTCTCAAGCTAAATACTCGGACCGTGTGTAAAGATGCTGGTGGGTTTCTGCAGAGACATTCAGTACGAGGACATGTCCCCTCCATCCCCGGGCGCTGTGTGTGATGAGACCATCAGGTGGTGTGAGTGTGACAGTCTCAGAGCGCCGGTGGTATCGATTACGCTCCCTGATTTAATCTCCCTCCTCTGTGTCGCCGTCCAGCTCCATTCAATCTCAGCAGCGGTGGGAGACACCGACAGCTCTATCACCCTGCTCGCTGAGGGGACGAATACACAGAGACAGGAGGGACGTGGGAGAGCCGAGGAGGTGAAGTTGGGAATATGGAGTTTGGTTAATAAAAAAAGAAAAAAAAAAAAGTGAAAACAGCCAGTCTGAGAGGTGACCTTGTCACCCGCCTCTACGAGTGAGCGGGGCCAGGTGGTGGTGTCGGGCTGTCAGGGCCGAGCGGGTCAGAAACAACATTTGCTGCTGAGCTCCAGGTTTAATAAGACTCATTTATATACTGCGTGTGTCACCAGCAGTGTCTGACTGCGTCCCCTCTGGGCTGGGCTAGTTTTGGCATGACACAAGGTGAGGGCACACGCACACGCACACACACACACACACACACACACTGGATTTGATAGAATTTGTCTTGGTATCAAGGCTGCGTTTCTCACCGCCAGTGAACTCACGTCCCTTACTCATCACTGTCTCTGTGAGACGGTGTATGTAGAATTGATCTTGGGTAGATTCTAACCAAGTACCAACTTCTGACGGATTGCAGTTCACAGGGTGGCCACTTGAGGCTGGCTCACGAAAGTGAGCTGATCCCCATAGACTCCCGTGTAAGAATGAACAGGGAGCGGCACGATTCCTGGCATCCACGGAGTCTGGCCCAGCAGACCCTGGTGGAGCCGATTCTCCACCATCTGTAGATCCCAATGCCAAGAAGCTGATTGGTATCAGCAGGACTGCACCTTTATTAGATTAGTCTTACATTGTTTACACGAGCGAGGCTCTGTCATCAACAAACACTTCCATCTGAGAAAACAGTGGGAGGCTGGAGTGATCAACTCTATTTAGGAGAATCTCACAGCTTTGTGACGTCCAGGTTTTAAGACGTCTGTGTGTGTGTGTGTGTGTGTGTGTGTGTGTGTGTGTGGCCTCTTCCACTGACTGAGCAGCAGGAACAAATATGTCAGAAATGAGGAAGTGATGCGTAAAACTAAAAAGTGTCTCCCAGGGGTCAGTTTGAGCTCAGCTCTGAATCAGCTGCAGTAAATACGCCACATCTGTTCTGTGTGTAGAATCTAGCAGCGTATTGTGGTGAGGTTGTGTTGTAGCTGCGTTCCTCACCTCAACTTTACCTGCGTTATCATATTTTTTTTTTCATTTTCTATTTTTAATGTTTTTTTTTTTTTTCAAAATCATTTGAACATGTTTTTAAATTATTAATATTTCTAATCTTTTCAGTATTCTACATTTCTCAGGGATGAGAAAATCACCGTGATTGAATATAAGGGAACTTGTAAGTCTCGGCAGAGGTGTTTATTATACCTCTTTGCTGTAGGTGTCGCTCAAATGTACATTTACATCCATAATGAATCACAATTCAGGAAATGAAATATATGTCATGCACAGAAAAATGAAACCATTGTTTCTTGAAGATAACTCTTTGAGTTACTGAGGGTGGCTGCACTACGCTGTAATGTGGGGGCACTTGAAAGAGTATTTCACGAGTTTACTCGATTTCTAATCATTTCAACAACCAGTTAAAGGATTCACATTCTTCTGTGACACGTTTTTGTCGCCACAGCGAGAGTGAAGCCATTTTGCCGCCGTTGTCGCCGCTCGTTTTTAGCACCACACCACGGGAACAGAGACGTGATCAGAGGAGGCCGACTCTCTGCCAACGTCTGTCTCCTCCATGCCAAGTTCATGGGGAGGAGGGAGCGGCAGGGGGCGGAGCCAACTTTCCACTCCAGCTGGAGAGACGGTGAGAGACATTGCTCCTCTCCGCTCCCACTCTCGTAGTAACTGTTCGGTGACACTCGCCCACTTCCTCAGAACGGCATTGAGACGAGGTGCCAAAGAGTGAAATAGGCTAAATGCTGGAGCTGTTGACGCTCGGAGGCTTTAGAGTAATCACTCTGTCTTATAGGTGGGGCGTTATCAACACTTATACCACTGATAATCAGATGTGAATCAAATGAGTGTGTGTCCTGACTGACTCTCTGGCCTTTGATTCCACAGCCTCTTCCACACTGACTCTCTTCATCTGCCCCTTCAAAGGAATCCATCAGTATTCAGCTCACACCTTCGTGTGAGGGTCAGGTCCACAGAGCCTCACTGTCCCCGTCCCCCTCAATGCTGCCTCTGACCACACATACCATACTATGCTATAGTGCCCTGTGGCTCCCGTCTCTTATCTATGTAAACTAATGCCCTCTGTTGGCCTTTCAAGGAGGTGCAAGCAGCAGTAAGGAAGGACGGAATTAGATGGCAAACAAAGATAGAATGAAATGAAATGGAATGAATCCAAATAGAATACAAATGAATAAATAAAAAAGAAAAAAAGAAAACGGATTTCTTAGTGTGAACAAAACATGAACCTCCCTGTGTTGTGTTTGCTTGTGTTTAGGTCGAACTGGCTGAAGCCGTGCTGTGGTCGGCGTGTGGCCCTGTGGCAGGTCTGTCTGCTCAGCGCCGGCTTCAACTGTGTCCTGGTGGCCTGTGTCATCCTGGTGGTTCTGTTCCTGTCGCTGGAGCTGCTCATAGACACCAAACTCCTACAATGTAAACATGGCTCTTTTCTTTCTTTCAACCTTTATGTGTCACAAAGGTCTTTGCTTATGTGTGTGTGTGTGTGTGTGTGTGTGGACCACCACAGTCGTGTGTGCGCATTAAGTGTCCACTCCCTCCATCACTGCTTTGTGTTGTCCTGCCTGTCACACAGAAGGGCGGGGGAGCGGGGGGTTGGGGGGGAGGGTTCGGGGGTGGAGCCGAATGGTGAATGGGAGCGATGGCCAGTGATGGAGGGAGGTGATAATGAACCCAGTCTCTTGTCTGAGGCGGTGGGCATGTGTCCCCATCGATTACTGGCCCTGGTCCAGCGCTGATGATCCCTCACTGTGTCTCGGCGTGGGGACTCTGCTGTGTCTGCTGCCACCGGCGCAAGACGAATGGAGGAGTGGGCCGTGAACGACAGAGGGCGCGGGAAGATTAGTGGCATGTAGGACCCGGGTAAAGACTGAGTGACAGTGCAGACTGATGGATGGACTCAGAGATGCTGAGATAGTACTTCAAGGGACACGTTTTTGTTTTTTTTTCCTCCTCGCAGCGTCAAACTATTGTAACAGTTGTCAATGCACTTGCTGATTCTTCACGCTTTCACTTTGCGATGTGGAAACACGATGGTTTCTCATATGTAACTTTGCATTCCAACACTTTCCAACCCTCTCTCATCCCTCCCGACAGTTTCCAATGCTTTCCAGTTTGCCAGCATCATCCACTGGATCAGCCTTATCATCCTGTCGCTCTTCTTCTCAGAGGTGAGATGTTGTTGGTGATGTGTGGAGACTGCAGGTTCTCCTCATCCTATCATAGGTTTTCATCAATTAAAGATAAACACTTCATCTACTTGTAACATGTCGGCCTGGTGAAGTGCTGGTCATCCAGGTTGTAGCCATGGATGTATTCATAGAGCAGGATACAGCACCTCCCGCAGGCGTGCGACAAATGTTTCCCAGTGGCCACTTGTTGTACTGCAGCAAAAAAAAATCCCTACATGGCCCCAAAAGCATTTTGCCCATACTATGAGAACTTCCATAGACTTAAATAGTGATTGATACAGTATCCTGTTCTATTAATAGATCAATGGGTGAAACTCACCTCCCTCCCAGTGTCAGCTGGGATTGACCTCAGCACCACATCCTGGTTTAATATTTGGAAACCAGGCGCAGGCATCATGAGACCACTCTTGTCCATCGTCCACCCATCCATCCTCAGAAGTGTGACCTCAGGACTGGACGGCTGCAATCCAAAATGAGTTCTTTAATCAAATTTGAACCATTGATTGATGCAATAATGTCTCATCGTCATCAGTCTGGAATGCTGGGATACAAAATGGTCAGCGGAGGATTTGGCCCACAGGCCACTGTGGTGCAAACCAATTAGCCTGCCAGCCTCTAACCCAAACATTAATTACCAGCGAGGCAACAGGAGCAATAATTACAGCAGAGCTTAATGAGTGGTGGGGATGGGGTTACAGCAACACCATCCATTCAACAACCTCGCCCACCGAGGAATCATCGGGGAACTGTCTTACATAGATGTGGCTTATTACCAGCTGGTCCCCACGCACCAATCAGAGAGCAGGGTGCAGAGCCAGGGCAGAATCCATTGACGCAGCAATGTTGCTCCATGGTCAACGATCAATATCAGGGAACAGATGTAGTCTCATGGTGAAGAACCGCTCCGTGTTGGCTTTAAATCAATGACATAGTATGATGACATGCCGGCTTTATTTCTTTCCCTTTACTCGCACAGGTTTCACAGCGCTCGGAAATAAATCAGTTTGAAATAAACTGCATGCTCCCTCCGTTATCACTCAGTGTTTTTACACGTCTTGACAAATGTCATCGGATGTGACGACGACTCAAAAGACTGAGACTTATAATATCACACATTCTATTTATACACGTATCAGCTCTCACCCTGTGATGTTTCTAATCTCGGTGTCTCTCCTGTCTGTCTCAGACTGTCTTCAGAATAGTCGTGCTCGGGATCTGGGACTACATCGAAAACAAAGTTGAGGTGAGGATCTGTCTTGTCTGTCTGACTGTCTGTCTGTCCATCCATCCATCTATCCATCTTTCCATCTATTTGTCGCCCTCTTGTGGATCATTATACGCACTGCAGGGAACACTGCGGAATGAGCCCCCGACACTTCAAATGTATGTCCTGACCAAACACATTCGCGTTTATCTATCCTGGAACAAATTGATAGTATATGTGTTTATTTAATTTCGATGAATTCATTTATGTGTGTTTGTTTACAATCTGCTTCAGGTGTTCGATGGCGCCGTCATCGTGCTGTCGCTGGCCCCCATGGTGGCCTCCACGGTGGCCAACGGGCCCAGCAGCCCCTGGGATGCCATCAGCCTCATCATCACCCTCCGGATCTGGAGGGTCAAGAGGATCATCGATGGTGAGAGATGAGGAACAACAACATTATTATGAAGGGTCCCGAAGCGAAACCAGCCCATTCCCTCCACGACTATGCAAATGATTGACTTATTGGGGACAATAAGACTATCAATCATCCCTCAGAGTAAATTGTTGCCATTCCTCTGCTCTTCCTTGTATCGATCGTACGAGGCCGGTTCAGTAGATCCAGAGGCTGTAATGAATATAGTGGTCACTCTGCGTTATGCTAATGTGGAGCGGTTCGATATCCACGTGGAGGTCACCCTGGCTCCTTCAGGCCTCTGACTGAATACACGATCAGTGGCACACGCACAACAGAAGGTCTCAGTCTGCATTGTCCTCAGGATTCTGGATGAGCTCTGCACTCTTTATAACCCTAATATTCATTTGAGCATGAATCTTGATTTGGGATTTTGGGAAGTAGTGCAAACCTGGCTCCCTCAATGTATCTGTTATTTTGATTTGTAGTATTTTTTATTATTGATCCCTTCTCATCAGAAGGGATATCAAGCCAAATAGTTGCCTAATGCACCTTTAAAGAACCACGAAGGTCTCTCAAACTGGTTCAGGGACCATGATGAGAAGATTTTCAGTCAGTATGAAGCAATTTTTTTTCATAAACCAGGGTGAAATAAATAAACAGTGGAGGTAGAAACCACTTTGTTGTGTGCTTTGGAAGTGTCTGTGTACAAAACTAAAAGATGAAACAAGGTGAGGGTCTGTTGTTGGTGGGTACGAATGAATACATGGTGCAGGAAGGATCAGGTGAACATTAACTGATGATCAACTGAATGGCATTAAGATAGGATAAGATAAGAAAACCTTTATTAGTCCCACATTGGGGAAATTTGCATGAGAAAGAAGCGAAGAGTATAGAGTATAGTATTATGTTAAAATACAATACAAAAGTTGGAAAAAAAGTATACACAAGTAAACAAAGGATAAATGAAATAAAATAAACTATACACAAGTAGAATAAAAGAGGAATGCAATTTCTAAACGTTTTTCTAAACAAAGAATGAATGCAATAGAAAGTATATATAAGTAAATAAAGGATAAATCCAACTAAATGGTAGAAGGTGTCCACATATAAACAAAGTATAAATGCAATAAAAAAGTAAAAAGTATACGCAAGTAAACAAAGGATAAATGCAATGAAAAATAATAGTATACAAACAAAGGACAAGGATTAAATAAGCTGTACGCAGTACAGATGGGTGGAAGTGGAGAGCGTCAATTCCTTCTTTAAGTATATATTTAATCAAATATGAATATTATTGCATGGTTTATTAAAGTGCCATTGTGTTTGTGTATGACATGTATGCACAGATGGAGGACGCATAACAAGTACTTAAATTTTGAATTTAATTCTGTTCATTTAAACATAATTTGCAACACAGTTTTTAAGGTGGATTATGCTCTTTATGAATGTTGTTTTTGAATATACACTCGAGTGCTTCCTGACAACATCATTATTTTATGCTAAATTGGACTGTATTGTTCTCGTAATGCTGAACCCTCATATATTGAGTCTTCACTTCCAACTTCAGCCTGATTGTAACCTGTGGCTCATTTGCTTTGCTTTGTTTCTTCATGCTAATATTTGTCTGGAAAAGAAAAGACACTAAAGCTCGAAGAACAGGTTTGAATTTCTAATTCAGAATTCATTCATGTAGTATAGTATCCCTTAGTGTAGTGAATATAGCGTTAAAGGTTTTAATCATTATGAGTAGGCGTTGGGTTGAAGTATAAGAGTACAGGATCAATCTCCTTGATAATAGATTAATAAAAGACCAAGAGACTTCTACATGTAACGTACTGAACTGGGGACCCAAGCGCACGACCACACAGAGAAAGGTAAAACGGTCCGGGTTTGGTACACAGGTAAGTAGTCAGGTTGTAGGGAGCAGGCAGAATCAGGAACCAGGAACAGACAGAGTTCGATACACCACCCACAAGGAGAAGGCAAAGTCCCAGGACAGTCAGGGGAAGGGAATACCAAAAGTCTAGAAAGGTAGAATGCTGGAATGCTCAACATGAAATCAGAGACAATCTGGAGTGAGAGGGGAGCTCAAGTAGGTCAGAGGCAGGGAACACAGGAGAGCAGGTGAGGTGAGTCAGGGTGATCAGGAGGCACAGGAGAGCTCAGAGTCATGACAGTACCCCACCCTCAGGGGCTGACGCCGAACGACCCAGGTTGGTGCGGGCGCCGCCAGTGAAAGTTTCTGAAGAGCTGGGGGTCCAGGATGTCTCGGCTGGGGACCCAAGAGCGCTCTTCATGACCGTAGCCCACCCAGCCAACCAGGTACTGGCTGCCCCTCCCACAATGACGGACCTTGTGGAGGCGACGGACAGTGTGGGCCGGAGTGCCCTCCATGAGTTGGATGGGTGGAGGAGGCCTGGAAGGCGAGACCAGTCTGCTTGTCTTCACGTGCTTGATGCAGGAGACGTGGAAGGTGAGATGGATTTTCATGGAAGTCAGGAACTGGAGCTGAACTGCATTGGGGCTGAGGATATTGGATACAGGGAAAGGACCGATTAAACTGGGAGCAAGCTTCTTGGCATCAGTCTTTAGTGGGAGGTCCTTAGTGGCCAGCCAGACCTTTTGGCCTGTCCTTTAGCGCGGAGCCTTGTGATCTGCGGCGGTCAGCACCCTTCTTATAGCGTAGGGAAGAAGTTAGTAGGGATCGGTCGAAGTCCTGTCCCCAACTCCTGGTGCATCCTCTCCGTCTGTCCATTGGTCTGAGGGTGGTGTCCAGAGGTGAGACTGACGGAGGCCTCGAGCAAAGAGCAGAGCTCCTTCCAGAATTTGGAAATTAATTGCGGGCCCCAGTCTGACAATACATTTCCAGGGAAGCCATGGATCTGGCACACATGTTGCATACGAGCTTGGCTGTTTGTCTGGCAGAGGGTGGCTTGGGAATGGGGATGAAGTGGCACATCTCAGAAAATCGATTGACAACGGTCAGAATGGTCGTGTTACCTTCTGAAAGTGGCAAACCAGTCGCAAAATCCGGAGAGATGTCAGACCAGGGCCTTCAGGGCACGGGACGATGTTGTAGGAGACGAGGAGCTGGACGACGGGACACCTTGCTCTGGGCACAAATGGGGCAGGCAATGATGTACTCCCCACCTTCTTTTCCATGGCTGGCCATCAGAAGTGCTGCTTCATGATGAAGAGGGTTCTGGTGGTTCCAGGATGACAAGGGGAAGACCAATTTATGGGCCCAGTGCATGACCTGAGGCGACAACAGGGGACAACAGGCAGGAACAGATCCAGGATTTCTTTCAGTGGCCTCTTTAACCCTTTCCTCAACCCCCCAGGATATGGCTCCCACCACACAGGAGGAAGGGAGGGTGGGAGATTATGAAGGCTACTTTGGCCTCCCTGCTTGAGGCAGCTGCCTATAATGAAAAGTAGAGGCTGCATTCAGTCAGGAAAGCCTTGCAGTCATCCCCGCTTCTGGAGAAGCGCATCGGCCGAGAGAGAGGAACGGCGCAGGGCAGGTCCGGACCAGGAGCTGGCATGGGTTGCGGAGGAGACGGAGGAGCGATCGCTTCAGGACGCACCGCTCCCATGAGTTGCTGTATCTGGGCTAAGCAGGTTGATGACTTGTTGATTGAAGCTGGACTAGAAGGTGTACTGCTGCACCGTCAGCGCCTGCACCCTGGTGTCCTTACCTCATAATCTGATTGGTTAAAACAACTGTTTCACTGCTATTTATATAATGCTGCAGGCGTCTGCACTGTTCACTCTGAAGGCCCAAAGCAGATTTATATTTCTCTGGCAACACATGATGGCTGAAATATGACTGGATAAAAACTCAAAAATAAACATACACTACTGGAAGCAGCTCAAACATGAATACAGACTATGAAATTAAGATAGTGAACTGTCTGGAATTATGTCATATATATTAATTGAAAAATATAATATTAAGAACTATGGTGTTAAGGCCAGCAGAGGGAGCTTTGCTGGCCTTGACGGCCCAGCACCTATTATTGTTATCATCGTTATCATTATTACTATAATCATCATTACAATTTTTTGTTATTCTATCATTATTGTTTATTAGTGCTATTGCTGTTGTTATCATTAAAATTATAATTACAACAACAAAAATAACTTTAATGATAAAAATAATAATAACAACAATACTAATAATACTATCATTGTATTATTATTATTATCATTTTATCATTATTTAGTAGGACAGTATTTTTATTAGAATAACTCAGTCCTTGACAAATATTTAAATTAAAAGATGATATCATGACAACCTTATTTCCCACATAGTCCGTGAAGGTCGAAAGAATGGACCCCATTTTACTTGTGAGAGTGGTCTGCATATATTAGCATCCTTTAACAGCCTGACTTAGAATATTTCTCTTAACCCATTAAATTAAAGAAGGAAAATAAGATATCACTTCATTTCACTGAGGCACTCTGTTGTAAAGAGGACATTAAAGCCTGATGAGAGATGACCCTCTCTGTCGGCTGAGTTGATAAACAGTGTTAAAAAAAAGGAATGCTGTTTCCCTGGATACTTCAATAAAAGGCTTTTTATTTCACGAGATGAGACCTTTTTAAAAAGTTCTCTACAATTATCTTCTCCATCAGGAGCGAGCAAGGGTGCGAAACAAGGTGCTTCAAACTCTCTACTGTCAGCAAAAGCAGCCATTAAAGGTGCATTGTGTACGATTTTGGTTAATTTTTGTCACTTATCTATAGAAATAGAATTACAAAACAATTAAATAGAGATATTTACAAATGTATAATCACCCCAATGCATGACTTGTTTTTTACATAACCCGAACGTGAGCCCTTTGACGTATAGATACACAAGGAGCAGGTCCACCCTATGGGGTCCACCATGTTTTTACAGTAGCCCAGAGTGGTTGTACTAAACATCTTTTGAGTTTTAATGACAAGTGAGAGCTACCAAAGGTTCTCCTCGATGCTCAGAAGGGTGAGGGTAAGGTGATGGATATAACATGCAACTTCACCTATAAATGTCACCAAATTTTACACATTGCACCTTTAATATATTGCAAATGTGAGAAAGTACATTAAAAAAATTGTTCATCACATTTATGCGACAAGAGGAACAGTGTGTGTTGATCTAAACACTGTGCCAATCCAGCAGAGAGGGGAAGATGATGTGCAACTTTACATGATGCATTTATGGCTCATTCCTCATTTCAAAAGGCCGTGCAGGCTCTGGCAGTAAACAGCCGGTGGCAGTGAACGCTGCTGGTTGAGGCCGGGGTTGTGGATATGATGCTTCCTGAGGCTACGGCTGCAAGTCACCATGCAGTCACGGCTCTGCTCCTTCCCTCATCCTTCAAAATAAATATAATTCCATGTGATACTGGGCTGACTGGATTTTTTGCATTTGTGCCTTTGATGTGCTATCTCGGGAATGGAGCGATCAATAATCATTAATGTGTTCCATGCAGTCACCTCATCACTTCAGCTTATAGGTGTTTGTTTGCTGTAATTATTTTTTTAGTTTACTCTCATCTCCACATCCCTCCACATGTTTACGGACTCCCACACTCACTCACCTTTCTTAATTGCTTTGTATGGTGCTTATTTAAAAAAAAGTGAATTTTATGTAATTTCAGATCTTCTGATGTTTATTATTTTTCAGTAGTTTTCAGACTTTCCTGTAACCCTACATATCTTTACATATTGTGACATATAATTTTTTTTACAACCTGTACTTTCTAGTAATGATTATTTATATCATTTATAATGTATTTATACATACACATCACACTGTATTTTCTTGCATTGGTACACTTAATTGATTCAGTTTATTATTATTTTTATTTATTATTCAGTATATTATATATATCAGCTCAACATGCAACCTTGGACAATTATGGTTAAAGAGATTCAAAAGACTTAATCCCCTTGAGAGACAGCCAAATGTGATGGATCCAAGGGGTGGGCCATACTGGGAATTTTGGTATCGATCCAACACCAAGTAAATACAGGGCTAGTATCGCTGATACCGATACTTTTATACTTTTTACTTGGAATGTCTTGATCATCGAATAATTTTGTGATTTTGCCTTTAGTTAATTGATAATGATTATGGAATTAAAAATAAAAATGTTTTTTTTATTTACTAACTACAACAATAGAAAGCAATGTAACAGTATAAATATTGGGGGGTTTCCCCTCCTCTAACTTAGTTACCAGGGGCAGATGAAGCAGGGGAGTCAAGAACAGACAATGCTGGGAAGTCAGACAGGTAAGCACTGGAGAGTCTAGCATAGCTGAGAACAGTCTGGCACTGAGTGAGCATGGGGCGCCAGAATATATACTGCAGGGCTGATTGGACGTGATGAGGGGCAGCTGTGTGCTGTGAGTCGAGTTGTATGATGAGGTGGGTGTGGCTGGTAGGCTGAGTGGGGCAGAGGCAGGATCAATGGAGGAAAATGAGAGCAGAATGACAGGACTGGGCTGGGAAGAGGGGAGGCTGGTACCCGTATGCACACTGGAAGGGCGACAAACCAGTGTCGGAGCTTGTGAGGGTGTTGCGGGCATATTCCACCCATAGAAGATGCTGGGGCCAAGAGGATGGATTTTGGGACACCATGCACCGAAGAGCTATCTCCATCTCCTGGTTCATCCTCTCTGTCTGGCCAGTTGATTGCAGGTGGTACCCGGATGATAGGCTTATTATTGTCTGTGTGGGAATCATGAACTCGGGTCCAAGAAATATGTTTGAAACACAGATAATGTTTTTGTTCTCCCCTCAGCTTTATCATAGTGTCATGGTTTATATATAAGAGAAATCAACAACAGCTGCTCTGCTGAACCGCACATATTTGACTGGAGTTCCTCATTCTCGGGTCCCACAACAACCAGGCTTATAAATATTTAGATTGGCTTTTTTACTTTGCTAACATCGACTTCTCAAATCACATTGAGAGACATATGGCTTTAATTTCAGAAGCAATATGTGCAGCGTCACCTGGTGGATACGCAGCAATTATGTTTCTTTCTGAGAGTCAGTGTGTAACAAATAATAAGAGAGGAGAGGAGAGCAGAAGACTTTTTTTTAATGGATCATTGTCCACACATACTGCTAAATACAATCCCTGTAGGTTTGAGTCAAAGTCTGTATTATTCAGGATACAGGAAACTTTATTTATAATTTTGTAATCTGAAAATTATTATTATTATTGTCAAAAACTCCAGCATGTACAAAACATACAGTATTTGAAATGTCAGTACTCTCACTC
>JAFBJT010108784.1:583-13083 GCA_016785325.1 Chascanopsetta lugubris
GGGGGGGGGGGGGGGGGGGGGGGGGGGGGGGGGGGGGGGGGGGGGGGGGGGGGGGGGGGGGGGGGGGGGGGGGTGAATGGCTAAGTTTTCTTTTTATCCAATAAAAATGTCTCCTCGCCAGATCGATTGTTGTTGCTAGGAGACTGAAGCATCCTTTGGCAAAGGGGCTCCAGCTCTCCACGTCTGTTGTTTCCCTCTCCATCTCTCTCTCTCTCTATCTCTACCCCTCTCTCTCTCTCTCTCTCTCCCCCCCCCCCCCCCCCCCCCACACACACTCACCCTCTCACCCCCTCACTCACCCCCCCCACCTCACTCCATTGCTCTCACTCTCACACACACACAGACACACACATGCACGCGCACGCACACACTCTCTCGCACACGGAGCAGAGCAGTGGGCGCCCATTCTCTCCCCCTCTCAGTGCGACTCCTCCGAGGGATCCGGAGTAGACTGAGTCAAACTTCTTGCAGTTGGGGAGATTTGTGCGCAACCCTTCCGAAGGACCCGCTTTGCTCAAAGGTACGTGGCAATGCAACAACACCGCACACACACACACACACACTCTCTCTCTCTCTCTCTCTCCCTCTCGCTCTCTCTCTCCTCACGGCTCGGACGGGAGCTTGTTGCAGACATCTGACATTATGGGTTATAACAGGCGACACAGTGCAGAAGGGGGGGGGGGGGGGGGGGGGGGGGGGGTCAAGACATTGACAGTCCGGCACCGTCCGAGCCGTGCGTCATGCAGCCGATCCTGCGCTTTGAACTTTGCGCAGGATTCTGTGCTGCAGGAGGAGAGCGGCTCCCCGTGCACCTCATCTGATGCCCGTGCATCCTCGGAGAGCGGCTTGTGATAATCATTTAAATAGATAGATAAATAAATAAATAAATAAATAAATAAATAAATAAATAAAGAAGTCGGGAGCTTTATCTCTGCAGCAGAGGCTGATGGAGACAAGGTGAGACAAAGAGAGAGTGCCGGTGTCTGCGGATGCGTATTTTTACGCAGAGCGGAGGAGAAGTTGTCCAGGTGCAGGCGAGGCAGCACCCGGGGGGTTGGGGGGGGGGGGGGCTCGTCCCCGGGCTTGAGGAGAAGTTGTCCAGGTGCAGGCGGGGGGGGGGGGGGGGGGGGGGGGGGGGGGGGGGCTCGTCCCCGGGCTTGGCGCCTCCAGTGACGGGGGTTGCAGGGGAGAGATGGAGGTGGTGTGGGTGGGTGGTGAGATAGTGGTGGTGGTGGTGGTGGTGGTGGTGGTGGTGCGTCTGTGGGAACAGGTGGATGTGTGGTCACATCAGCGGAGTGGCTGAGCTGCAGGTGCGGAGGGTCTGGGCTGAATAGAACTAGTCGATCTAGAATCGTATCTCTGCAGAAAAGCAGCACATAGATCCGCTCCTTCAATCCACAGGCTGGACTCCCGAGAGCGGTGTGTCCATGTGGTGTGTCCCTGCAGATCAGCCGTGTCCCTGGTGGGGTCCTTTGGTAACACGCAGGTGGACGTGGATCTGGTGTGGTTTCTGTATGTGAGTCTGACATCTGGATCTGGCTCCCCAGGCTCATGTGGTGTAACCCTGCACATCAGGTGTGTCCACGTTCTCCTCCTCACTGATGCATCTTTGGGGGGAGGCAAACAGGTGGACGTGGATCTGCGGTCACATCAGTGGGGCAACTGTGTCCCACCCCCCCTGAGAGTTCCACTCAGGGCCAGAGGAGAAAAAGCGGAGGTCAAGAAGGTGCACGGTGACTTCGGCCATGATCTTGGTGTCTGATGTCCTCAGCTGAATCGGAAGTGTTGCGAGAGGGTCACGGAGATAACGACATCTTCTCCGAATCCAAATGGGAATGGAATAGAAAGCTCTACAGGTTGATGTGGTGTGGTCCTGCAGGTCAGCTGACCTCACCTGGGCCGCAGAGATCGGTTGGGATGGTTGCGTCCTTCATGCGTCTGCAATGAAACACACAGTTGAACGTGGATCTATGATCACGTCACTGGAGTGACCGAGGGGCAAGGACCAAATCTGGGGGTGAAGGCGGGGGAGACGTCCCCTCAGAGTAAATCTTGCTGATGTGCATTGAGCTAAAAAAAAAAATAAAAGAGCTTGAACGCTGATTACTTGCAGATCGACCCCGATTAAATGAAACCCTGCTTTGTAATTCCAAATCTGAATCCGTCATAGAATTGATCTCAGCTTTGTCTGTATGGATCAGCTGTTTTTTGGTGGATCTTCTGTTTAAATGAAAAAAACAAACAACTTAGTTGACTAAACCCACAGCAGACAAACATCACACCACGTCCCTCCCTCTTGATACTGAGCCGATGCACTAGTGCAGATATTATACGTATATACAGCATGTTCCCCAAAACATTTCCACAGAATCACTGTCTCTCTCTCTCTTTCTCTCTCTCTCTCTCTCTCTCTCTCTCTCTCTCTCTCACCCTCATGGCTATAACGGTACATGGCGGCTGCACATCAGAGGATCTGCTCCCTATAGGAGGAAAAGATGAATTTTTAAATGAAGTCTTTCTGTGTGTGTCTGTGTGTGTGTGTGTGTGTGTGTGTGTGTGTGTGTGTGTGTGTGTGTGTTAGCTCGATGGAGAGCAGAACAAACATTTACTCATGCAGAGGAGGGCTGGGTAGCCAGTGCTTGTTGTGCTGGGAATCTGAAGAGGTGGTGGCTCCATCAAAACACACAGGAACAACAGCAACAATATCAATAACAACAACAACGACAACAACAACAGCCCACTAGAATTTAAGGTTTTAAATACTGTATGTACATATGTATTTTGCATGTGTATATGTGTGTGTGGCACATGCACGTTTGACTCATCAACTTGAAGAGAATCACATTAAATACGGCCTCGATATCCTTTGTAGATGTATCATTTATAAAGTGCTTTACACTGCACTTTCACATCCACACACACATTCGTATTTAGCAGCACTTCCTATACACACACATTCATACACTGTTGGCACAGCAGCCAGGAGCAAATCAGGTTCAGTGTCTTGCCCAAGGACACTTAGGCACTCAGGATGGGGGAGATGGAAATTGAACTGCCCACAAACTGGGCGACACACTCTGCCACCTCAGCCACAACCATCCGCCAAATGAACCCTGTTTATTTCATTGGATTCAATTAACGTTTACACTTTGGACTATATACTATGAGTGTCATTCAGAGGGTGTGTGTGTGTGTGTGTGTGTGTGTGTGTGTGTGTGTGTGTGTGTGTGTGTGTATGTATGGTCCAGAAGGTCAAAGGCAGTGTAGGAGGGAGATGCATGTGTGGGTGGACATTTGGTGGCCTTGTTAAACCTCAAAGACATGCGTACATGCCTCTGTAGATATGTGTGTGTTTGAATGTGTAAGTGTGTGTGTGTGTGTGTGTGTGTGTGTGTGTGTGTGTGTGTGTGTGTGTGTGTGTGTGTGTGTGTGTGTGTGTGTGTGTGTGTGTGTATCTATGTGCGAGTCAGGGGACAATGGTTTGCCACTGGCCTTGAGTTTCAGCATTTCCGTGCTGGTGAGTATGCTTGCTGGTGAGCCAGTGTGTGTGTGTGTGTGTGTGTGTGTGTGTGTGTGTGTGTGTGTGTGTGTGTGTGTGTGTGTGTGTGTGTGTGTGTGTGTGTGTGTGTGTGTCAGTGTGCAAATGGCCTTGTAGCTTCCATACAGCAGCAATCCGGTTTAATAGGCATGTGAACTGGCAGAGTTACACGTGGATATGCGTGTTGTTGTTGTTGTTGTTGTTGTTGTTGTTGTTTTTGTTGTTGTTGTTGTGACAGGTTTTAGATGATGTGCAGCCTGTGGTCCATGCAGAATTCAGATTTATGATTTCCCGATGGCTGAATAAATTATTGACTTGATTTTTATTTCATTTATATTATATGTACATATAACTATATGATCAATATCCATTTTATGAAGACCACCACGACAGTCTAATTGTTATTATGCAGATTGAGTCACATTGAAGTGAGGTCAATTGCAGTTAAATCCATGGTGGTGGTCCGTGATGATGTAAAATCCAAAAAGGTAAAAAAATAAATAAATAAATAAAAACGTAAAGTAAGGTAAATGTAAGAAAACCCTTCTTTTTGTTTATCCGTGAAATCAAAGCCAAACTAAGTTAACTTGTATACAAGGGGATTAAAAGGGGATTAAGTCAAATCCAGAAGGCGCAGTGGCGAGTGTAAACAGTGCTCACACACTCACTGTCCACATCCACCTGTGCTGGACCTCTGTTGTCAAACCGCGCTGCTTTTACAAGATGACATCTGTCTCACTTTCCACTTCACTGCTCTACAACGTCGGGCCATTGGTGTCGGGAGCTGCGGTCGGCCCTGGCTGCATTGTGGCTCAATCACCAGTGGGGGCGCCAAAGTTTGTACACCTGGATTTATCTGGTATTTTACTCGAACACAAGTAACACATTTATTCAGGTGAAGTGGTATCACCAGTCTGTGGTTAACATTGGAGTTTGCGTGTCAAAGGTTAGTTGATATTGCCACTTATTTGGACCATTTTGTAATTGGATATTTAAAAGCAGTGATGATTTGTACAAAACGCGGCAGAAACTTTGATTTTGACTTTCTGATACTGGACACTGTCCAGAGTTAACAGGAGAGTTTAAAATGTCTCTATAGGTAGATATATGTTGAGTTTCTTCATGTCGCTGTCCGTGGTGCTGAAGTCATTTCACTGTAAACTATCCTGTGCGATACAAGTTTATGAAGGGGAAACAATATTAAAGGTGCATTATGCAGTTAGTGTGTGTGTGTGTTGGCCATTGTCATCGCTTCCACCTGCCTGGTCGCGACCCATTCATGATGCCCCGCCCTCACCCACTGCAAACTGTTATTCACTGAAGACGCACACACTGTCCAAGTGTCTGCTACACTACAATACAGTAACACAATGGGACAAAACAGATGAATACACCTGGCTCATTTAAGATAATTTAGAGGCATTCATTAAGACATTAAGTCTAAATATTGTTAATTTACTGAAATTGTTCACACACTTATACTCTTCTTTTTCCCTCAAGCACAGAATCACTTATTTGCACAAGTCAATGTATTTACTGTAATTGGTTTTAACAGCTTGTGGATATGCAAATAGAGAAGCATCTCTGGGTGTCTTTATCTCATTTAGTTTTATTTGATTTGATTTGTATTTTCTTAATTTCACACCATTATAAAATCATTATATATATTTTCCTCTTCAGAATAGTTTGCTGTTCTATTTGACTGCTGCTGCCGATGACTGTATCAAAAAATAATTGATGCATGTTCCTCTTTCAGACCGTTCATTTTGATTTCACGTGTTCATCAACACTGAAGACAACGGAATGGAAACATGGGATGTGATCTCAGCAAAGTCAAGTGGAGTCTGACACAATAACCATCCGGTAGGTGACTCAGAATCTCTTGTACGCAAACAAACAAATCTGTCCACTAAGTTAATTAACAAACTTCCAAAATGAAGGCTAGATGCACATCACTGATAGGATTGAACAAAGATAGTTTGTGAGAGAAGATCCACCACTCTGTATACTTTTTTGATCATCGGTATTCAAACCAAGACAAAAAAGGTGGGCACACGTCAACATTTGAGTGAGGTGAATTAAATATGGGATCAGACTAATGACTGGCAACTACCGGTATGTGCGTGGGCGGGTGGTTGCCATGGGTGTGCCCAGCTGTCGGCAGGGGAGCGATCAGAATGCAGGGTTCACACGGTGTCATGGCTGAGGACGGCGGCCTCGTCCATCAGCCCGCTTCTGCCTCCGGTCCTATAGATGCTGTATAATAACATTCTCCATTGTGATCAGTCAGAGGCGATGATAGTGAGACACAGCGGCGATTTCTAAAAGAAAATGCACGTTCAGCAGGAAGATGTGCTCTCTGTTATGACTCATTGATAATTGAGCCTTTTAATACAGCTGAGACATTGCACTGGTTTACAGTCATTGATAATAAAAGTCATTATTTTTGCCTTTTCAAAATTAAAGGATTGTTGCGATTCCACAGGACAGGATGTTATATGGGTTTATGCCGTAGTGGTCTCCACGGAGACGGTCGGTTCCTAATGTACGCGTGAAAACCTCAGTCCAGGGTAATGAAAACAACATTTAGTACTTTTTATTATGATGATCATTATGACTCATGAAAACTTTAAGTATAATTATTTTGCATTGCACGCAATCTACTTACACAGCAACAGGTGTTTGAGGTCTGCTGTCATTATGCTGCAGTGGACGGGACAGGAAGTATCTTTGTTGTGCAGCACTGATACGATGGAGTGACGATATCAGTGATGTAATCGTGTGATTAACATGCAGAGCTGGGCTTTGACAAAGTGTAGTAAAACTACTGTCACTCCTCTCCACATGATTCTCACACTGTTTTGCTCCATTGAAGAAACAGGGAGGGGAGGTGGGGGGAAGGGGGGGGGGTCACTGCTGTTTCCCACAGCTCATCAGCAACAACACACACACACACACACACACACACACACACACACACACACACACACACACACACACACACTTGCATGCACAGTGTTAGAACTCCGCTGACAGCCCCCCGCACGCCCCCCCCACCCCCCACCCCCACCTCTCCCCTCTCCTTTCTCTCTCCACACATGCACAGACGTTGACACACACATACGTACACTCGGGGGATGAGGCAGTGAAAGGGCAGTGGGATGTACAGCTGTGATGGTGTGTCTCAGAGAAAGATCAGACTCTTCAATAAATGATGAGCTGGAGGAGGAAGGAAGTGAGGGGCGGGCGAGCGAGAGAGAGAGAGAGAGAAAGAGAGAGAGAGAGACAGAGACAGAGACAGATTTTAAGATAACATTTGCAGTGATTAGAATCTTACAAGTAACAGTTTATACCTGAAAGTTACAGGTGCAATTAACTGACCACTCCCTCGCGGTGTAATGAGAAAATTAGAGAAGGCAACATGCATATGTGAGTCTCAGTGCTTTAAAGGTGCAGTCCGTAGGATACAGTGAGCTCTCGCGTTGCATCTTGCAGCGAATGGAAATAATCATACCTTGATCTTACACACCGGACCTTTAAATAGTCCCATGGCACAGCATTGAAACACAGAGATAAATATTGCAATAGCAGCTTTCATCCTTATTACAGCAATGTCAGAGGTCATCTGTGTCGAATGTTTCATCTTTTGCCATCAAGAAACAAAACAATTGTTGCATACATTTGTGAATGGGTTTGTTTATTTTTGCGTCTTAGCCACCGAAATGGTCAAACACCCGGGGGGAGGACTCCACACACACAATCGCTGCCAACACAAATAAACTCTTCCGGCAGTTGACGTTCACGTTCAAAAGAAAAACAAATCGTTGCTGCATGCCACATGTGTTCCTAATCATGAGGAACTAAGTATAACAAGTGCATGCCATAAAGAGAAAGTGTATTTATAGCTTCAAATGACACAGTTCCCATGAATTTGAAGAGAAATCAGACATTTTCCTAAACATGCACGTTGAACACTGTCAATTTAACTGCGTGTCTCATCTTTACTCGCTTTTATACGGGATTTATGTTGGATGGAAGAGAGTGTGAAAGTGATGGGTGCATGGGTGGATGGAAGGATGGATAGAGGGAGAGGGTGGAAGAAAATAATAGATGGTTGCATGGATGAATGGATGAGGAAGGTAGGGATGGATGGATGATGGGAGGATGGATGGGGGAAAAAAGGTGGGAGAAAGGGATGGATGGTTGCATGAATGGATGGATGGATTGTTGCATGGATAGATAGATGGATGGATGGATGGATGGATGCATGGATGGAAGGTTGCATGAATGGATGGATGGATTGTTGCATGGATAGATGGATGGATGGATGGATGGATGGATGGATGGAAGGTTGCATGGATAGATGGATGGATGGATGCATGGATGGAAGGTTGCATGAATGGATGGATGGATTGTTGCATGGATAGATGGATGGATGGATGGATGGATGGATGGAAGGTTGCCTGAATGGATGGATTGTTGCATGGATAGATGGATGGATGGATGGATGGATGGATGGATGGATGGATGGAAGGTTGCCTGAATGGATGGATTGTTGTGTGGATAGATGGATGGATGGAGAGCAAAGTGGAGGTATGGAGGGATGGATGGAGGGATGGATGGATGGATGCACAGACTGATGGATGCGCAGAGATGAATGACGGTAACTAGCGTCCACATGTTCCCCCCTGACTCCATCCAACAGAACTCAAGCCTGTAACCGTCTCCACTCGCTCCGGCGCAGTTTCTCTCTCCTCAGTCCGAGTCTCTCTCTGTGGTCAGTCCTCTTCATTACCTCCCACCTGTCCATTGCAGCGCCCGCGCATCGACTGCGGCGCCGACAGACTGACGGGGCGTGAACGTGAATTAAATAGGATGCAGCAGCGTTTGTGGCGTGGAAAGCTTGACTGATGCTCCGCCATGACTCTCAGGGTCATTACATGACAGTTAAGTTGATCGATGCCGTCCACAGAGGGGTAATTCTCCCGCTGACAGGCCCGCCGCCCTCCGCGCTGATAAACTACAGATTGATGAATGATCGCACACAATTTACCAACCGCGCTCTGTTTTCGAAGATGAACCGTCATTTTTAATCACTCCGTGCTGACGAGCACCAAAACCAAGGAGGGAAACACAAAACGAAGACGTGACGGATGCATCTACACCTGATTTGGTCCAAAGCAAAAAGTAGATTACAGCCTCAATTCTTTCCTATTTTAGTTTGATTCTTGCCAGGAGTGATTTTAAGTATTTCTCTAATGCGCTCACATTAAATAAACTGTTCCAAACCCCCAAATATTTAAATATGAATAGAGAAAAAAAATCACACAACTGTGACATACAAAGTGGTTGTTTATAGCGACACCAGTGGCCGCAATGTGAAATGCAGTCAGGATACTTTCTCATGCTGTCGTCGGTCGTGTCATGTCATGTTCGACTGCTTATCCAGTAATCTGGGTCACGGGGAATTTCTACCAGAACACAAAGGGGCCATTCGGGGTATCAGCGTCAGGGCCAGTGACACTGCTGCAGGGTCCAAGTGGGATTTGAACCAGTGACCTTTGCCTCCAAAGGTCACTATTTACTGAGCCACTGTCGCCCCTGCCGTTGTCGGTATTTACCAAAATTACATAATCACAACAAAGAAAACATAACCAGTAGGTGGAGCTACACTGCCGCCTGCACACCAGTCCAAGCAATTGCATCCAGCCACCACTAGGGGGCGAACCGTCTGTGCCTGAGTAAGAGCTGCAATTCTGTTCCGACAGCCACCATCGCTGCTCCACTAGCCGCAAATAGAACTCTGCCCTGGGCAGAGAAGTGTGCAGCTCAGTCATAGAGCATGCACCTTGAATGCATGAGGTCATGGGTTTCGTTCCCCAGCCTCTGTAAATGTGGTGAGCCGGTCATAAGCTGCAGGACCAGAGCCAGCAGCAACACAGCTGATAGCCCATTGTTTGAAAGGGGCTTTAACCCCATAGCTATCACTAGATATAAACCCCTTCTTTTGGCCTATATACAGTCATGGAGGTTGCCGTTCATTTGTACGTATTGTCCATTTCCACGATTGCTACGGGATCCAAACTATCTAGGACTCAGGGCGACAGGCTTGGCAAAGAGTAGATAGAATAAGTCCCTAACTGTCCGTTCATGCAATGGCGTGAAAAGTGATTTCTAAACGTGTATAATGGCCCTTTGGATTCAATCTACCATCACCGGCCGGGGCAGTTTCACAGTGAATCGACAGTGGTCGTGCTCAGCATGGGTCTTGCAGGTGTCACTCTGGTAAAACTCAGCGTGTAAAAACGCTGAGTGCTGCTGCCGCGGCACTGCTCAAAGGTTAAAAGCTCTTTCAGCATCAAGGATACCTCCAGAGTGCCCACTGCAAACTTCTTATACGGTATAATCCCATTGGTATGATCAGTTTGCTGCTTTATCTACTCTATGTGGTGTTTGGAATGTACTGTACACGTCTCTTGTTAAGCAAAGATCGATGGCGGTGCACTTTTTCAATTTCAGCGTTCTGCCTTTCAGCGCGAGGGAATCGATGCTCAGTGTTTCCAACACGTAGCCTTTGACATTTGAACCTGGCGCAGGTCAAGAAATGGACTGATTTGTCAATACAGGAACAGGCCGTTGTGTGTCAGACTGCGTTGAATGAAGTATCAATACTCATCCGACATCATGGTAGAGGATTATTGATTTTGATTGTTAATTGGTGATAGGCTAAGTGACGTAGCACTCGGCGCACTGGCCTGTCAGGAAGTCGTTGGGAGACACTTAATTAGATGTTTGGTTCGTGAGACGTTCATCCGTCAAATTTGAATTCCGTCATCAGTGACAGGACTTAACCTTTGTAATGTGCTTTATTTGTCTGCCATAAAGAGGAATTACGCCTTTATGCAAATAGCACTCACACAAATGTGGTGACAACATTTGTGTGAGTGCTATTTGCACTCTATGTCGTATTCATATTTACGTGTAAATACTTTAATAATTACACAATTAATAAGTTAAAGTCCCCAAATCACGTGTTGTTGCCATAAAAGGCTCAGATTATTTTTCTGGCTTTGAATTGTCCATTTATTTCCATGGCTTCCTCATTTTGTGGTCACGTTGTTTTTTTTTCATCCCGTCCGTCCTATTTATGGATCCCCCCCCCCCCCCCCCCCCCCCCCCCCCCCCCCCCCCCCCCTTCCAACCCCCCCCCCCTCCTAAAATGCACTTTGTAAATAATTAATTGTTGCACCCATAGGAGTGTCACTGGTCTGGGGGCTGCGTGTCTGAAGAAGAAGCCACATTCACACATAGTGGTTGTTGTTTTTGTTGTTGTTGTTGTTGTGTGAGGGTCAGACGCAAAAAGTATGGCTGCACTTCACCGGCGTCGGCGACAGAAGGAGAAGAGAAGGATCAAGGCGAGAAACGAGAGTAGAACGAGTGGAAGTGAAGCGGATGAGTAAACTGATACACCTCTGACAGCGTGCATGTCTAATGGGGGGGGGGGGTCTGTTGATCTGTAATAACAAAGCGTCCGACAGCCCACCTCCCATCTCTCTGAGCCGCGATACAACAAAACAAAAGAGCTCACACGCACACTTATACACTTACACACACACACACACTTACACACACTTACACACACGTACAGTGTCTCCCCATGCTGCGAGGGATACTGATGCAGCTGTGCACAATAGACAGATAAACAGGCGCACACGCGCACACACACACACACACACACACACACACACACACACACACACACACACACGCACACACGCACACACACACACACACACGGGGCTGTGTAGAGCGGCTATCTCCCCTCTCAGTGTTTGGCGGGTCCATCGACCCTGCATGGCTGCTCTCAGCTGGAGACGTGTCATCCACAGCAGCTCTGCCTGTTAGGGATGGAGGAGCGAGGGGGGCTAGCGGAGGGTGTGAGGGAGGGAGGTGGAAATAAGTGGTGGTGGGGCGGCGGCGGCGGCGGCGGCGGGGGCGGGGCGGGGAGGGGGGGGGCGGCGGGGGTTGGGGATGCAGAGCTGATGCCATGCATGGAGGAAACAGAAGATGAAACACAGTCAAGCAGATGAGGCGGGTGTGTGTGGCGGCTGCTCATACCCCTGGCTTCAGATTTGTGCGGGGGGGGGGCAGGGGAGGGGAGGGGAGGGGGGGGGGTCAGAGGTGAAATGGGGTTGTCTGTCAGATGTTGCGCTGCATCACGGCTCCCGGTGAGCAGGGTCAGCGTTCGGCCTCCTGCTCCACCAGATCCGATCTCCTCTCCCGCTGACAGGCCGGTTGTTTTCCCGCCTCTCGTTCACTCACCCGATGAACCCTGTGTGTCTCTCCCCCGTCTCCCTCTAATAGGAGTCTGTGGTGATGTTGCCATGTGCCAGCTGTCATCTGCCCTCACACCCCTTTTGCTCTTCTGGTTCACGACACAAGGGGGCGCTCTGCGTCACCAATCCTTCCCTCCCTCCCTCCCTTCCTCCCTTCCTCCCTTCCTCCCTTCCTCCCTTCCTCCCTTCCTTCATTCCTTCCTTCCTTCCCGGTCGAGCCGATGTCACTCTGACGAGAGATCACTCCCCCGATTTCAGCTGGGAGCAGTTGACCGATCGCAAGAAAAACAAGGGGCCAGCTGGCCAATCGGAGCAGTCTGGGCCTTTCTGTGAGGGAGGGGCCGGAGCTCTGCGGAGCGTTTCAGGGAGAGAGTGAAAACAGGAGCCGGAGCAGTGGACAGTAAGAGGATATCAAGGCGTTTTCTGAACATCTGGGTCTGTCGACCGAACACAAATGAAAATGCGTGACCCTGTCAACAAAAAGTGGGCGAAGAACAATCAGCAGTAGCGATTGAAACTATGTTTGTAGCTCAGACGAGTAATTTCAACGAACCTGCCTCTGTGTGCAGACCAGAATCTCCACCAACCAGCATCTTCCCCACCGGTCTGGTCTGGTGTGGACAAAG
>JAFBJT010108784.1:18083-28083 GCA_016785325.1 Chascanopsetta lugubris
CCGCATCGAGGGCGACCTGGTGCTGGGCGGCCTGTTCCCCGTGCACGAGAAGGGTGACGGGATGGAGGAGTGTGGGCGCGTGAACGAGGACAGAGGGATCCAGCGGCTGGAGGCCATGCTGTTCGCCATCGACAGGATCAACATGGACAACACTCTGCTGCCAGGTGTCTCCCTCGGGGTCCACATCCTGGACACCTGCTCCAGGGACACCTACGCGCTGGAACAGGTGAGTGTCGGGGGTTCGGCGTGCAGGAGAGGGGAGGAAGCGGGGTTCAAACCCTCGACCTTCTGGTCAGAGGACAAGCTTCTCCAACCATTTGATTTGCAGCCTTATTTGATAACATCAGACACAGGCCTCTATTCAAGCCCCCCATTGTCAAGTATGGGCGTATGTAGCCAATCCCAGAAGGTGATGATGGTCCCGCAAGAGTGTAAACAATCAATATTTACGTGCACAACTGAACCCAGTGATCAAGCGTGAGAGGGAATGGACTTATCGGCCAATGTAAGTTCAACTCCACTACAGTAGGGGGCGATAGCCCTCTTTTAAAACCTCTTGGGATTGGACCAAATGTTCGACCGACAGGAAAAAACTAGGTACTTTACACTGAACTCATACAGATGAGGTGTGCGCCTCGTCGTTATGGTGTTAAAGGAAGCTAGCATGCCGCCATTTAATGCAAATCAACTTCTGGGTCAAAGCTAAGGATGGAAACTACGGAGGACGGGCAGAATCAATGCTTTTGCGACTGTTTTGTCTCTAAATTACATCATCCAGTCCAACTATGAGATATTCAGTTTAGAGCAACAAGTACTTTTATAGGTTCGAGTCTGACTAACGAGTAAATCAAACCTATCACACCTGGAGCGAGTGCTGTGACAACATGTACCATTAAGACGTTCAATCCGACTGTACCTTTAAGGATACTGCTGATGCTATTTAAAAGGTGGCTTATGCAAACACACTTACAACCCGATTAAATCACTTACATAGCTTTGCGATATGTTGTTTGAACAGTATAATTGTCTTAATAGCCGCTATAATCTCTATTTTGCGTTGCTGTCGTAACATTTACCAACAAACACTGATCCAACTTTACAAACACAGCCGTTTGTTTAATTGGCTGTTTGTTCTCTGGTGCTGCCGGGCGACTTCACCTTCCTCTGCATTTCATAACCACCCGACCCGCTGCTCTGCAGAGTTAGCAACGGTGTCACACACATAAACACCAAAAAGTGTAATGTATCCATTTTAAATTGAGTGCAGCTATAAGGTTTCATTAAAAGATAATGTTCAGGTGAAGTAAATGCATCTCGTAATTCTGTTTATCCACACGGTGGGGGGGGGTGGGGGGGGGCGATGATAACAGAAATAAAAATAGAAATTGAAGCCATCTAGGATTAGGGAAATGAGGCGGATACAAATAATTTTTTTTTTTTTAAAGAAAAGAAAAGAAAAGCACTTTCCTCTCAGGGACGATTGTGTTTCATTGCCAAACTGTTTATACGCGATCTCTCCTCTGATTGCGCAAACCCTGGGTTCTTTGACGTGAGGGTTCATTCAGTAGGTTGTACATTTGTCTGTATACGAAGCAGATGTATGTTAAAATGTGTCTCATTTGTCTCATTTGCAACGTGGACGCGGCTCCTTCAAAAGACACGAGGAAAACGATCCGTCAGTCTTTATGGGGCTCGACTTCTCACACGAGGAGCATAAATCAAGCGCAGATTTCGGAATAAATAGATGATACGCACAATGTGCCCGACAGTGCACGCTGATTGATTGTGCTCGTCCCGCAGGCTCTGGAGTTTGTGCGAGCTTCGCTCACCAAGGTGGACGACACGGAGTTCATCTGTCCGGACGGATCCTACGCGCTGCAGGACGACAGCCCGCTGGCCATCGCCGGAGTCATCGGAGGGTCCTTCAGCAGCGTCTCCATACAGGTAACGGAGACGTGTCGAGGAGGAGGACACAGGTCCAACGTCAGAGCTCTGGCGAAAGCAGCATCGCCGCAACGTGCACGTCCTAACTATTGCTCCGAGCCCAGTGGAGGAGACAGCGCCGGGAAGACAGCGCCACCGTCGGCCACGTGCTAATTCGCTACTTATTGTGTTCAGGCCAACAGTCGAAGACTCTCTGGCTCCTTGTGAGGAAAAATCCTTTTTGTTGTGATCACGATTTGTACAGTGTGATTCACCGGGGGTGAAAAATGTCAAATGAAAACCCCTCAAATGGGACCTTTAACTTTTTTTTTTTTTTTAAAGGTTCAATGTGTAGAAACTAGTTACATCCAGTTATGGTGCCTTCGAAGCCCGTGGTCCCTCCGAAACATAGCAAATACTCTGCTGCAACACCCGACCACCACTAGATGTCACCGAGTTCAACACGGCGAATGGCTTCCTACACCCCTGGCGACGGCACGTCCACCGACTTCCACGACAGCCCATGCTACAGTTTGTGTCGCAAACATAAACACAACAGTCAAGTCAACCATCGCCACCTCATGAGCCCCTCCCCTTCCTCGCCCCCGTCCTCGCCCCCGTCCTCGCCCCCGTCCTCGCCCCCGTCCTCGCCCCCGTCCTCGTCGGCGCGCGCGGCGTGCGTCGAGTCTTTTTTTGTTTTTTCTCCTCCCGAAGTTGGCGGCGTCGCGTCCTCGTGTGCGTTTCTCTGCGGCTCTTGTGACAGAGCCGCCTGATTTGCATAGTTTAGCATAAAACCTTCCTTCCTCCCGTTCGCTCCTCTGTGGCTGCACAAAAGCCTCCTCCTATCGGCCCTGAAATCCCTAATCTCCGCCTCTGTCGCCCTCCCCCACCTCCTCCTCCTCCAATGCCTCTGTGTTTTTCCTCTCAAATCTTCGCTCTCTTAGCCCGCGTCACTTTCAGTCGGAGACCCCGTCCCTCCCTCCCGGCTATTTGGGGATAGAGCTGGGTGTTTGCTGACCTCAGCCCCCTTCTTCCTCTCCTCCTCCTCCTCCTCCTCCTCCTCCTCTCCCCCTCCTCCTCCTCCTCCTCCTCCTCCTCCTCCTCCTCCTCCTCCTCCTCCTCCTCCTCCTCCTCTTCCGTCTTCCTGGGGGCCAGCCATTGTTAACACATCTGCTCTTTTTCTTGTCCTCCATCAAACATAATTACCCCGTCGGCTCGCTCTCGTCGCCCCGTTGTTGTTGTTTTTGTCGGTACCTGTCTCTTCCGGGGGCGGCCATGTTTACGTGACCCCCTCCACGCCCTTTGATCCCCTGCCAGCCGAGCGAATGGAGCCGCTCGGTCGCGCATCGCCACTCTGACTTATTCCTCCTCTGAATGAAGTGAATTATTTTATGATTAACCGCGCATAACTAAACTCTCTACTGCCTCCGGGACATTTGCATAGCCGGCACCGCTCCGTCTCTTACGTCCGCACACGTGTTGTGTGTGTGTGTGTGTGTGTGTGTGTGTGTGACTTGCATTCCAAGCAGAAAACACACAGTATTTCTCCACTGCACCAATTTTTTTTTCCTCTTTCCCTCTAATTTTTTAACTCACCCGTACATTGCATCTCTCTCTCTCTCTCTCTCTCTCTCTCGCTCTCTCGCTCTCTCGCTCTCTCCCTCTCTCTCTCTCCCTCTCTCTCTCCCCCCCACCTCTCTCTCTCTCTCTCCAGCTCTGGCTAACAACAGGTGCAATGTGTACGATTTTGGTTCTTTTTGTCTCTTCTAAAAACATTGCAAAACAATGACATACTGACAATTTCATGAATTTATAATCACGTAAATGTTTTTGGTTTTTTTACCCTAAAATGAGCCCATTAATGTATATTTACATGAGGAGCGGGTCCTCTCTATGGAGGCCGCCATGTTTTTACAGTAGTAAAAGTGGACGCACTAAACCACAGAGTTAGCGTAGGTTTTCCTGCATGTTCAGAAGGGTGAGGGGACGGATACAACATGTTCACGTCGAGGTCACCAAATCTTACACACTGCACCTTTAAAGTGTGTGTGTGTCCCTGCAGACGGGCCCTCGTGTCGTTAGCCGTGGTCATTGTTCAGAGGACGGGACTCGGAGCAATGCGGTGGAATTCTGCAGCGTGACCTTCCTTGACATTTACGTCAACCTTAAAAACTGTAAACGCGTGAGCCTACGTGTGTGTGTGTGTGTGTGTGTGTGTGTATATGTGTGTTTGTGTGTGTGTGGACCTGTGTACGCCGCCATACGTAGTCTCCCACATTATTAGTCTAATGAGATTCCGACACGATGTCAAAACAGCTCATCAAGCGAGCGGCGAGTGAAATGTAGAAAAGCCCGGAGTGATGCGTCGTAAAAGGATTAAACTGAGGCGAGAACAGAGAGGCTGTGCGCGCAGCGCTTTGTGCTGCGCCATGCGTGCGTGCGTGCGTGCGCGCGCCATCGTGTGTGTATGTTTACACGCTGTCGGCGTCACGGTCGCCGCGCACGCGAGGATGTGTAGCTATTAGACGTCCAGTGTTTGTGTTGGCGTCTGTGACGAAAACGGTAATAAAGCCAACACGAACACAACCCTGTCAATAGTTAAAGGGAATGTTAGATGGACGTCAGTAGACCCCAGATGATGTCCATCACTAATGCATAAGCCAGTGTGTGTGTGTGCGTGCGTGTGCGCGCACGTATGTGTGTGTGTGTGTGTGTGTGTGTGTGTGTGTGTGTGTGCACTTGCTGAGCTGTCTTTTATCTTGAGATAATCACATATTATGTAAGATGGAATTTCCATCAGCAACAACCTCATGAATTTCTCGTGATGACAATAAACTACAGCTTTAAATCGACAGTTTGAAGCTTTTAGTGACATCCGCTGGTGAAGTTTCGTGTTGCGGCGAGAGAACCAGTGGAAGCCTGCAGTCATCATTGATATTCAAAAGGTCGAGTTTGTCCATGTATGGCGGCCTTTTCAAAATAAGACCCACTCTTGATGTAAGCGTAAAGGGTGTATTCAGGGGTAACTCAACAATTTCCTTAAGGACACGCGTTCATCCAAAGCTATGTACATCTAAGGGCGGATGGAGGGAATTGAACCCACAACCTCATGCATTCAAATGCTCTACCACTGAGCTACACTCACCCCATTTAAACAATTATACATTCATTTAGACGAGGACACACTCAATAATATCAATATAATCATATCATATTTAATTAGCTTTTATATGTCCTTAAGTGTGTGTGTGTGTGTGTGTGACCTACAAGGGTTGTCAGGCAGAGGAGGAGGGGCCAATTCGTACTCTACACTCTGAGAGGCTTTGCAACCAAAACACAAAATAGTTTTTGGAGTATCCTCCACTTTGCCTCTTCCCATCTACTTGTGCTCTTCTTTCAAGTGCCACATCAACGAGCACGAACGGTGGAGACAGCTGCTCGACTCCCCCCCCCCCTGTGTTTGTCTCCCCCCCTCCCTCAGGTCGCCAACCTCCTGCGACTCTTCCAGATCCCTCAGATCAGCTACGCGTCGACGAGCGCCAAGCTCAGCGACAAGACCCGCTACGACTACTTCGCCCGCACCGTGCCGCCCGACTTCTACCAGGCCAAGGCCATGGCCGAGATCCTGCGCTTCTTCAACTGGACGTACGTGTCCACCGTGGCGTCGGAGGGCGACTACGGCGAAACGGGGATCGAGGCCTTCGAGCAGGAGGCGCGCATGAGGAACATCTGCATCGCCACGTCGGAGAAGGTGCGGAACGTGTGTCCGCGAGTCCGATCCGTGTGAATATTGGGAGCCGGGTTTTTAATCTGAGGTGTCACGTTGATTTATAGCCGGAAGGTGCGGCGCTAACAAATTGCGAGCTTATAAAAGTCGGTGTCTTATCTTGTCTGGAGGTTTATATGAAAGCTTATCTACAGGTGCTTTCACAGGCTCATTATTCATCTCATTTGCTTCTGGAAGTGTGAGGCTGATACGGAAACAGAGCTTAAAGGTGCAGTGTGTAAGACTTGGTGACCTTGTTGCATGTCGCCAGCCATCACCTCAGCCTCGACCCCCTGAACATGCAGGAGAACCTATGGTCGACTTCAGGTGCCATTCAAACTCGAAAGATGTTAAATACGTCCACTTTTACTACCGTAAAAACATGGCGGCCCCGTAGGGAGGACCCTTTCCTCATGTAAATACACATTAAGTTATCTCCTTAAAGGGTAACAGGAAAGAAGTAAAGCATTTACGTGATTATGAAAATGTCGACATGTCATTGTCATATTTTTTAGAAGTGACAAAAATGACCCAAATCTTACACACTGCACCTTTAAACGTATGTAAGAGCAGAAGCGGGAATTGAGTCAATCGGCCGTTGTGTCGTTGTGGCGCGCAGGTCGGCCGCTCCAACGCCAAGAAGTCGTACGAGGTCGTGATCCGCCAGCTCCTCCAGAAGCCCAACGCCCGCGTGGCCGTCCTCTTCCTGCGCAGCGACGACGCCAAGGAGCTGCTGGCCGCCGCCGCCCGCCTCAACACCTCCTTCATCTGGGTGGCCAGCGACGGCTGGGGCGCGCAGGAGAGCATCGTCAAGGGCAACGAGGCCATCGCCGAGGGGGCCATCACGCTGGAGCTGGCGGCCAATCCGTTGCCGGAGTTCAACCGCTACTTCCTGGGCCTGAACCCCATGAGGAACCAGCGCAACCCCTGGTACAGGGAGTTCTGGGAGCAGAGGTACCAGTGCTCTTTGGGCGCCGGTGGCGGCGGCGGCGCCGGAGGCAACGAACTGGTGGAGGCGCCTCACCTCCCGCCGTGCGACAAGGAGCTGTCGATGGACCGGACCAACTTCGAGCCCGAGTCCAAGATCATGTTCGTGGTGAACGCCGTGTACGCCATCGCGCACGCCCTCCACAACATGCAGCGGAGCCTGTGCTTCAACACCACCAAGCTCTGCGACAGCATGAAGGCGCTGGACGGGCGGCGGCTCTACAGGGACTACATCCTCAACGTCAGCTTCACGGGTAAGTGCGAAGGGGGGGTGGGGGGGGGGGGGGGGGGGGGGGGGGGGGGGGGGGGGGGGGGGGGGGGGGGGGGGGGGGGGGGGGGGGGGGGGGGGGGGGGGGGGCGTCGTCCTTCGCCGTAGCCACAGAGACAGAGCATAAGACGTGGGACAAATCGGGCGCAGTGTGTAAGTGTTTTGTTTTTTGCCCCATGACCCTTAAAGGTGCAGTGTGTGAGAAGTTGCATGTTGTAGCCATCACCCTCACCCTCACCCTCACCCTTCTGAGCATGCAGGGCATTAATGGGCTCGTTTAAGGGTAATGGGGGGGGGGGGGACATTTAGGTGATTATAAATTCAAGAAAATGTTAGTATGTCATTGTTTTGTTCTATTTTTGGAAGTGACAAAAATGACTGAAATCTTACACACTGCACCTTTAATCGAGCCCATCAATGTATATTTTCATGAGGAGCGGCTGAAGTCGAACATAGGTTCTCCTGCATGTTCAGAAGGGTGAGGGTAAGGTGACGGATACGACAACATGCAACTTCACCTCTAGAGGTCACCAAATCTTACACACTGCACCTTTAATTGCTGGAGCCATTGACACCTATTGCACCGTGTGTAATTGATGCGACGCTGCAAAGTTGGTTAATCCGTCTCTAATGAGATTGTGTGAGTTATAATAGCTCCTATAGCACGACAACGCCCGCCGCCTGTCTGCCTGTCTGTCTGTCTGTCTGTCTGCCTGTCTGTCAGTCTGTCTGGGTAGAATTGGGAGACGGGAGGCTTGACTGACAGATGGCGCACAAAAGGGAACGTTATATAAATAAACTGCTGCGACTCGGGGACTGACAGGTTTAGAAGGTGCTTACTCCTCCAGCAAGCGTGACCAGGAGGAGACATCAAAACAGCGGCTTTGCCACATGGACGAGGGAGGGAGGGAGGGAGGGAGGGAGGGAGGACCAAAGGTAGCGGATAAGAGTGTGGGTTGAGGAAGAGATGGATAGAGCGGGAGCGAGGGAGAAGTGAGGCAACGCTGGAGTGGGACAACGTGCGTCAGCAGAAGATGAGGATTCTCTTTGAAACTCCCCGTCTTCACTTCTGCTGCAAATCAAAGGAGCTGCTCAGTCTGAGAGGAAGCAGATGGAGAGAGGGAAGGAGAGAAGGAGGAGGAGGAGGAGGAGGAGGAGGAGAGGGAGGATGTATAGTCGAGGGGACTGCAGTTGGAAACCACTCCCCCACAGCATGTTTACAGGAGAGGTGTGCAGATGAGAACATGTGAGGATTGGAGATTAAAGTTTGAAAAAGAGAGCGGGAGGAAAGTAGGGGGAGGAGAGGAAGAAGGAGAGATTGAGAGGAAAGGACATGGAAGGAAAGATGGAGTGAGTGGAAGAGGAAAGGGAATGAATGGACAGAGAGGAAGGGATGGGGGAAAGGAAAGTGTGGACAAGCAAGGAAAGGAAATGAAAGGGAGAGAGGGTGACAGAGGAAAAAGGAAAGGAAGCGAGTGTAGATGAGGAAAGGGAAGGACAGGAGAGAAGGAAAGGGAGGACAAGAAAGGAAAGGAAAGGAAAAGAGTGGACAAGAAAGGAAAGGAGGAGAGAGTGAAAGAGGGAATGAATGGACGCAGAGAGGGAGAGACGAGGGACAGGAAGGAGAGGAGAGGAAGAGAGAGTGGATGAGGAAAGGGAAGAGAGAGAAGGAAGGGAAACAGAGATGTGAAGCCCATTTACAAATCTCTCTCTCACACACACACACACACACACACACACACACACACACATTCTCAGATCCATACATTCAGTGTTGATGATAACGATGATGATGGCGACAACATGACAAACGGCTCCTCCGTCTAGAAAAGGAAACACGTTGAAGCCTCCGTTTTTTGCGCCATGTGTTTTGTTTTGTTGTTTTTTTGCCGTTATCGTCGGTTGCCTCACTCTCTCACCCTCCCCCTCTCACTCTCTCAGCGCTGCACATACAGTACACTGTATACATCCTCACCAGGAAACAGGCGAGGTGAGCTGAGGTTGAACGTGGGGTATAAATACTGCAGCATCACCGCATCTCCGCAGTGCTCTCACACTGAACTGTTGCTGACAGAAAAACCAAATCTCTGTCTCACTTCCTTCCCTCCACACACACACACACAAACACACACACACACACACACACGCACGCTCATTAGAATACACTTCACGCTGCATTTAAGTATGATGTCACGTCATGCTTCATGCTTGCCCTCCGTGTCCCAGTGTGGACAGAAGAGCTCATGCTACAGACTGCAGAGACGATTCAAACGGTTTAAATTTCAAAATAAGGGAAGTCACTAGAGTCCAGACAACGGAGTGTAGACACACAGCAAGAAAAGGTAAATAAGGTTAAAGGTCACATGATGTAAGAAGTATGGGGAGTGGAACTGGCAAAGAGTGGATGGCATCACTGGGAAAATATGACATCATAAGAAGTGGATAGAGTCATTTCCTATGTTAGCGCCTCTGGTGCATGAAGCCATGTCCCGTGTTCTATAGAGCTACATTATATAGAGCAGGTCAGCACTGATACTCAATCATTACACTTAAACACATCCATGACTCTGTTGATGTAAATACACTTTTCAAAACAATGTGTTGAGAAGTAGGTTCAATGTCTGATTTTAGAATGTTTTTAATTTGTTGTCATTTGTTTTAATTTTTTTTATTAATTCAACTATTTGTATTATCATGATCATCATTATATTATTGATGATGATTATAATTATCATGATTTGATTTTGAAAATATCTACAATGAAGAACGTGTATGTAATGGAACATGGCACTTGATGATCCACAGGCGGCTTAGCTGCTCTTATTTTGAAATATTCAGAGGTCAGACATTCTGACCACATGTCACTGCAAGTCACATTTTTCCTCATTTTGACTTAGTATCAAAAAATAGTGTGGCATGAGAACAAGTGGAAGGTGGCTCGTGTGTGATATTGTCACCCCTGCTATCAACAATCAATGTCTCCTCATCCAGTAACAAGAAAAGCAGAAAGAGAGAAGCCAAGAAGACATGTCAACAATTAAACTTATTTCCATACA
>JAFBJT010108785.1:0-41398 GCA_016785325.1 Chascanopsetta lugubris
GTTTTTTTGTTTTTTGTTTTTATTTTATTTAAGAAGTACAATTATTGTAAACAAAATGCACAGAATTGAGATGAGCTGCAAATGTTATTATAAGCAAATTCCCAAAAGGCTCAAACTCATGTAACTACAGCTCTACAATGTTAAACTGATTAATAATCAATGGTGACAGGAATTAAGGAATTGCATGGGCCGATTATTCCTCATTAATGTTCCTCATAATATGAGTGTGTTTATGCAAGTCTAATTTTGAAATTTTATATCACATTATTTTTCAAAGTGTGGTGGTGCTATTTTTTTTTTTTACCATTGTCTATTGTTGATACTTAAACAGGTACATTGGTGTAATCTTGGAAATATAACAAAGAGTAAAAAGGAAAGTGTAGTTGCTTGAGTCCAGTGAAACTAAAGCAAGTCCAGTTGCCCTTTTTGTAGGTTTTATGTATTGTTTCAACAATACCATGGCCTGGATGGCTGACAGTCAACACAGATATGTTGGTGCAATAGTTATTATAATAATCTTTCCAATTCAACAGAACCAAAGAATGATTTGGTTCCAACGAAAATACTTTCAAAATTTCAAACAATTGCTGTCAAGTAATTTGATCCGAAATGGAAGTTTCCCCAGAGAACTTGAAGGCATCATAGGCTTCTTCAACATAACCGGCAGCTCCCTCACACACACACCACTCAGGAGGCCAACAGAACACTTACTCAGCTCTGCAGCTGATTGGCTGACGCAGATCTTTATGTCCTCAGCAACCAATGATAAAATCAGTTGATGGTGCACGCTGGCTGCATATGCTGTGACATGTAGGGTCCATGGGTCTTTCACTTGCTCATGACCTATTTTTAATTCCAATCATGCAGCATGCAATAAAAGCACATGACTTGTCTTTTATTACTTTATTATTAGAGACGATCCGTTATTAAAGATAAACAAAGTGCGAGTCACTTCAGACGCCTGCAAGAAGAACACTTGTTGCAATTTTTTTAAACCTTCACCAAACACAAACTTAAAGTATTCTCTGTACATTTGTTGTATACGCTTCTTTATAATTCTCTCATTCTTAGTGATACTATAAGTTTCTCGTTGCACCAAAGCCTCCATTCCAGTCATTGTAGGTATATACGTTTATTGATGGCAGTACTTCTAGGTTGATAATATGCTAGCCATTCCATAAAACATAAAGAAAAGAAGTGGAGGAAAGAAATAAGGAACCTGTAGGGGGAAGATCTTACCCTTTGGTGGGTCACAACAACCGTTCACCTTAGGGTCGGCCGTGAGGCTATCTGAAGCCCAAGGTTGGCTCTCAGGTCAGTAGTGTGGCGCCATGTGAGGCCATCATGTCTCTTTGTCTCCACAGACACACTTTCTGCCAGTTGTAAATAACAATGCAAGAACACACTGTTCCCAAACGATCATAACAACCATATCAGGGAGCACTCTAACCATAGTCTTTCCTGTGAGACTCCCAGCCTTGTGGCGGCACAGCAGAACTGATGGTGGCACTGCCCCGTGTATGCCGCTGTGATTTCTCCCACAGTAAAGCCTATCTCAACCCACGACATCCTGTCTACGAGTCCTTGTGCACTCTCTTTCTCTCTCACTCTCTCACTTATTCCACTCCCGACAGCAGCCGACCTCCACAATTTCCACAACAGAACCAAGACCTGGAACAGTTGTGTCGCTGTCATATTTAATGTCTGTCAGACTGGTTGTTTCCTTGTAAGATGTGTGTTTTATTGTGTGTGTATGTGACTTCCAGCACAGGGGCTGATTTATGGAGGGATTTGTCGGAGGGAAGTCAATGTCATCAATTCGCATGGTAGTCATGATGATGTTTCTGTATACATGTTCTGAAGTTGCAAAGTTCAGATCAATACCCCTCACCTCACTCTTTCTATCCAAGCAGGTAAGAGAACATCAAGTCATGTTCCATTATTTAAAAAAAAAAAATGAAGATCTTTAGTTTGTTCATTAAGGGCTACTGTAAAGAAATGAAGACAATATGGCAACTTCCCCAGGAAATATCCTTTCTGTAAATAATTTCTCTGCACCCTTTGTGCACAGGAAATAACTTCAAAGGTGATCTTTAGTGATACACATGTGTGAAGTTGCATAATGCCCTCACCCCACTCCACTTCTAAGTATGTAGGTTAACCTACAGCTACCTACTAGCCTTCAGCTCTCACTAAAACTATGTCAGCATTAGGGCTTCCTGCTCTGGGCTTCTGTGAAAACATGGTGGTTGGGGCTCATTGTAGGGTGACGCAGACAACATTTCAGGAAACTCAGCAAAAAAACGTCATTATGTGATCATTCTATTTTCCATTTCTGGCAACGGCCACCCTTTAAATACAATGTACAAACTGTTACCACCACTTAATATAGGTGGCGCTGTTTTTGAGACCCACTGAGCTAACATCTTTAGTCTCTTAGACAATATGGATGGAAATTCTATGGATGAGTGTCTGGTTTAAGTTTTTCCATTTAAAACATGACTGGACAACTTTTAAGCATTGAAAAAAATATGCTAAACAACCAACAATACAAAAGTTATTTCAGCGAGACAGAATGTAAATGAGCTCCTGATTTAACATTATGCTGACAGTGGAGCTGAACTCTCACAGGGAGCTATGTGTGCGCAACACTGTACCCAGCCCTTATACAAAGCTTAGGGCAGAATACACAAATGATGAAACCCAGTCTGCGGTTCAATGTATAAATATACTGTATCTACACAGCAGTGGTGTGTCATGAAGGCCTTCAAAGCCCTGTCTGCTGGCCTAAAAACATAAAAAAAAGTCATCTATTTTTTTCAAATCAATTAATTCTTTACTATCTCATCATTATTTTCCCCATGAGTATCTGTTGAGTTTTTATCCAATCATATTACAGCAAACTGGTGTTGCTAGGGAAAAGGAAATCTGCCATGGGCCTTTCGAACACAAAACTGTCCTGGTTACATCCTTCTACTTGGTAATCATAAAATAAAAAAGCCATGGTGAGAAATCTATCTTCTTTATCTTTTAATCCAACTCTCCTTTAAAAAAAAAAAAGGAAGATTGGCACTGCATTGGACAAAGAATAAAACGTCTGTTTGAACGCCACCTGCTGGTGATGATGAGACTCTGCTGCTCAATTAAGATACTTTGGGGAAATGGCAGGGAAAGTGGCACTTCTGGAAAATTGTTCCTTTGTTGCCCTTTCAGAGATCCTGTGTCTCTGAGTCGCAACCACAGCTTCTGTTCAAGCTGCCTGCAACACTCCTGGGAAAACCAAAACTGTCACATGTGTAGAAGACAATCATCTACAGACTCTCTAAGGGTGAACTTAACTCCGAAAGAACTGGCTGATTCCTTTGCTGGTAGAAATGACACTGGACCATCCGAGGCAGAGCGAGGGGGTCGTGAGTCGTCTCTCCATCAGAATACCACAGTGATTCCTACAGAACAAGCGGTCAGTGACCCCAAGGAGCAGCTGAGGTCTGACCCACAGAACAAGAGGAATGGATGTACAAAAGAAAAGATGACCTACGATGAAGTGGCTCATCAAGAAGCAGGTGTGTTGTTCACAAAGAAGCAGATCAGAGCCGAGTTTAGCAAGCTCCACCGGTTCCTCAGAGACGAAGAGGAGTACAGACTGGCAGCTCTGAAGGAGGACGATGAGCAGAAAGTGAAGACTATCAACAGAGATGAAGATGATCCAGGAGCAGATCTATTTTGTCAGAGAGCATCTCGGTTGTTAAAAAAAGATCTTCTGAAAGACCATGTGCTGTTCCTCAGCAGTGAATCCACCCAGACCAGAGGTCAGCGCACACAAAACATCCTGTTGATAATTTTTTTCTACATCATTAGTACATTTATACATTAGATTTTATGTGCATTTACCTGGAATAGGTGACTGAAAAGCACTGCTACCACTGCTATACAATCAGTGTAGGCGTTTTCGCCTCCACAAAACCCAACCGGCTACCATGTCTGATTGGTGCCCTCTGCTGGTTTGTAGAGACAATTGCTACATCTACTTAACATGAGAAACGTCCAAGTGCAGGTAAGAGGTACTGCATAATCAGCCTGGCTAATGCTAAAATTAAACGTACACAAGACAGGACTGAACACACAGTGAGACAAAAAGGGCTGGAGCAAAGCAAGTTCTTTTTATTACGTTTACAAAACAAGTGCAAAAATAGTGATTCATAAGAGCTACAGAGTAGGCGTTGCCCTTCAAAAAATTACCATCACGAGTTGATATGCAATACATGAAGTGCTGTTTGAAGAGGATAAAAGGGATCAGGGATCAATGGTGCAGTCTTGCGCAGTAGAAAAGATTGCAAAACATGAACTTGGGTTTCACAGCATTTGAGAAGTGCTACGTACACACTAACTGCTCTAACAGAGTCCAAACTCATCTGCATAATCCCTTTTAAACTATGCAAAGTGCAAAGATTTTACATGGAAGATCCACTACAACAGACATTCAACCTAATGCATGGCAACAACTTCCTAAGCTGCGCACACATACACTCTTGCATGGGAGAAAACGGCTCATTTCAGTCATCTAAACCAGAGGCAGAGCTACTTAGAGATGTGTTAATATGTTGCTACCATTAAACTAGTATGCATGCAAAGTACCAAATATTTCATTCACGTCTGAATACTGAGAAACACCAACATGTAAGACAAGAGGAAATCTATAGAGTTTTGGATAACTGTGATCTGTGTGAAGAGGCTATACGGTCTAAAACTCTAAGCTAACAACACCGAAGCAGATCTGCCAGGTATCGCTACTCCGGCATCGAAATGTGAGACGAGAAACTGAATGTTGACAATAACACGCTGAACAGGACTGAAGGCATCTCGGGTTGTGGTGCAAATCAACATTAAAGGCACACAGCTCGTGGTTTTTAGGGTGGCTATGACAGAGTCCCTAAATGCTGTACAAAGACAAAGCCTGCACAGAGTACGCCTAAGTTTTAATTCACCAGACATCCCAGCCACATCCCTGTGTTCTAGCATTTACAGTATGGTGCACTTCTTCGTCTTCTTCTTCTCTGGTTCCTTTTTGGTAGACTCCCTGCGCTTGTAGAAGCTGGAGAAGCAAGCTGGGGCACAGATGGGCTCCCTGAGGCTGAGCAGCCATCTCCCCTCTCCATAATAGGTGAGCTGTCCAAGCTCCATCTCCGCCAACATCTCCCCTTTCTGGCTGTCCTGCTTCAAGACCAGGATGTCCAGCAGATCCAGGCCCGTCTGAACTGCCTGTACACCCTCAGCACAACCAAGAGTGACGTGGGCGCGGCTTCCCAGAGGGAGGGAGGCAGCTCCAGGTACAGCAGACTCCGCCTCCTTCTCTGCGTCGTCTGGCCACACCTGGAGCTGCTCCTCCGTGAGGGCCACTTGGGCTCCAACGGTGCGAGGGGTGACAAAGAGAGCACTCAGTGACAGCTCATATGTAGAACCATACAACTCTTGAACAGCCTAAACGTGCAGAGGGAGAGGGAAATATCACAAGATTAACTTCAATTCACTCAAGCATTTCACTCAAATATTACTAATAAACAATAGTTCTTGATCAGGATGTAAAGTCCCAAGTAATTTATTATATATGTGCCAATCAATATTTTGGACGTAAACAAACGAGACGGGTCTTACAGGCTTCTGTGCGTACTCTTTGGCCCCCTCAGCTTTTCCATAGTTGCAGAATTTGGTTGTGCAGTGGAGGGTTCCTTTGGCTTTAAAGTACTGCTCTAAATCCACCTCTTGCTCAGCTTTCCCAGAGACTGTAAACATAACAATAGCTTAGAGACAGTATTTCCAAAGGATGCTGTGGTGATGCAAAGAAATGTGACCTTACAAAACACTCACAGTCTATCAGGTGTTTCTTAAAGACCTCCAAGGTGTCCAGTGTTTTAAGGAAGTCCATGGATGTGCAGCGAATTTTGTCCTGGACAGACGAGAGGAGAAAGAAGCCGAAGTAAAGAGGAATGGACATTTCCACAAGTTGACCCTTCATGGCTTCCAGTTGGGCCTCCTCCAGTCCTCGCCTACTCTTCTGCGCCAGCTGGGCTACATCGCTGCTCCATGCCGTTTTGGGTTCCACGAAGATGGCCACAAGATGGTGCTCTTTAGCCACCTCTCCCATACGCGCCAGCCGGTCCAGGCTGTGGTTGGTATCATCCACCACTATCAGCACAGGGGAAGTTGGTCCTGCAGTGCAGCAGCTTACTACAGCCTCATCCAGAGCCTTGTATCCATCTGCAGACGAATCTGGACTCTCTGGCTTGATGCCGTGGTTGTCAGCACAGATGATGGTGCAGTGGTCTTCATAGGCGTCAGCGATGGCACGTGCCAAGAAGCTTTTACCACTCCCTGGAAGGCCTCTGAGGACAATTAAGGTGCGAGATGTGCGCAGAACATCTTTGGTTTGTTCTCGTTCCAGCAAAGCGAAGGAGACGGAGCCAGGGGCAGGGATGGTATCTTCTTCCTTCTCTGGCTGAGGCTCAACAGCTTCAGTTTCAGGTGCAGCTGCATCAGCTCCCTTCACAACCCCAGTCTCAGATTTTTCAGGTTCAGTTTCCTTCTTAGCCTCTCCAAGCTTCACATCTTCAACTTCAGCAGTATCCTCCTTGGCCGTCTCAGCATCTGCTGGCTTTTCAGAAGAAACTTTCATCTCCTCAACCATCTCAGCAGCCTTTTCTGTACCTGCTGACTTTTCAGGTGAAACTTTTGGCTCTGCTACCTGCTCTGTATCTTCTGGCTTTTCAGTGGAAACTTTTTTCTCTTCAACAATTTCTGCTGCCTTTTCCTCCGGTTCATCACTTGGGGCCACGGCCACAACTTTGTTGACCGTCTCCACCTCTTTGGCACTTTCATCTGCCCCTGTGTCCATCATCTGTGGTTCGGCATTGGTCTCCTCTTGTTCTGCCACCTTCTCTTCTTGGACAGGTGGTTCTGTATCTACGGGCTGTTGCAGCATGACTGGTTCAGGGAATGTTTGCTCCTCTGGCTCAGCTACTGGAATTGACTCTGCCAGTTTCTCTGGCTGTGGCACAGGGGCACTTTCTGCCAAAGGCGAAGGTTCTGGGTCATTCTCTAGCTCAGGCTCCTGATCAGGCACTACTGCTACTGAGTCAGAGATAATTTTAGATGACTCATCAGGTTCTGGTGGTGCCTCCACAACGGGAACCGACTCCAGGTCAGATGTGTCACCATCTGCTTTCTCCATGAATGGCGTCACAGTTTCTGTCACAATTGGCTTCCCTGTTTCTTTAAAGTTTACGACTTCTTTATCGTGACCGTTGACTGCCAGCTGCTCGAGCTCTTCTGCAGCAGCTGGTGGCTTCTCAGGCTCTGTGGATTCCTCTGGTGTCTCTGCTTTTGACACAGCCTCTTTTTCCATAATGACCTCCTCCTGCTGCGGAGCCTCTGCCACATCCAAAACCTCAGTATCCATGTCTGGCTTACACTTTCCTTTTATACAACACCATGTACCTTAAATGAAAGAGAAACAGTTTTGAGATGTTTGAATGAAGCCAATCATAACTGAACTTATAAATAGATCCATTACTTCATAGCTCCTACAAGATTAAATGAATTAAGGTGTGAAGAGGGTTAGACTTTACAACATCTGCATTGCGACCACCTCTGGAGCATGACACCATTTTCGCAATTGGCAATGGCAGGGTAGATTGTACCATTATTGATTAGAGTTCAAGAAATGAAAATCAATAGAAAACAGTGTTAGGAGATTGCTGAACTAATTCCACTTCCGACAGCATTTTAAGATCACTGTCCCCAGTTTAATCGGCATGTGGCTCAGAGGGTGGAGTGGGTTATCCATTCATCTGACCACTAGTTGCTGGACTCCCCACTTACGGGTCTGAATGTCAGTGGATAATACACTGAACCAAAAACTGCCCCTGATGGCTGTGGTGGCAGTGTAAGCATGGGATGTACTAGTGATGGACAAACTTCCCCCGGTAGAAAAAAAATACGTGAACATGGGCTGATGTGGTTTGAAGCACTTTAAGCATTAAGCATTTAAGTGCAGCCCATTTGACACCATGTCCAGTGCCCACAACAGTGCAGTCTGAACCAACCATTTCAATAACGTAGAAGAAGCTATGGTAGCCTTGAGTTATCATTAAAACTTCAACTATATTTAGTTCTTTTCCATTCTAGGCTACTGTAAAACCAAGGTGATGCAACAAAGGGGCCTACATAGACAAGAGCCTCCTCCATGGAAGTATTCTCAGAACTGGATACGGAAAGTGTACGGAGCTCTTAAACAACAGCAAAAAAAAAAAAAAAAACAGCAGTGACACTGCAACTTCTGTATTGACTACGGTATGTTGTTCATTTTAAATTGTTATACAGCATCAGAGCTTCTGGGCTACAAAAAAGAGCAAGTACAAAGTCATACAAACATAATGAGTATGATGTAATGGCACCACTGTGTATCTTTCCTTGGAGGACACAGGACCCCGCCTCTGATACTGTATGCAGTTTGAGGGCATCTATGCATTTTCCACCCAGGTGATTATTCATTCATTTAAAAAACACACATCAATACAGTCATTATATTATCAATATGTGCATGTAAAAATGAAAGTAATTTGACCTCAATAGTACACACCGGACCTTTAAATGATGAATTTGATGGGTAGGAGGGGTGTGTGCCCTTAAGCGAATTTGGTGGGTGGGGCCAAGAATGCTCGTGCAAATTTATTTATTCTTAATTTCAACATGTGTTAAAATAAGAACGAAAAGACAAGAGACACACGGATGATATGAATTAGAAATCCTTCATGTTAACATGATCAGACCAACATCCTCCCTGCAAACACAGACAAAGGGCAGTTAAAAAAAATGGGGCACAGCACAACAGTGGGATTCAATCCGAAGACAACCTCCTGCGCCGTGTGGCAGGGTGTTATTCTACCTCAATTCTCTGAATATCTGTTAAAAAAAACCGGAATTGTACAACATGTGTCAAATCTCATCCTGTCGTAAGACGAGAAAGCTGTCGTCGCTTAAAACGAGTTAATATACAAACCACATTGTAAACAAGCGAAGCAGACGCTGCAGATTGACAAGGAAACATGAAATCAAACTTCATTTTGTTTCGCTTCACCTTTAATGCGCAGTCATTGGCAGCGTGTTGCCGTGTTGTTTTAGCCAACTTTACACCTCGCTGTGCTAAACGTTGGTTTAATGAGAACTAGGTGTGTTTTAGAAAGACTTACAGTCGAAGGTTGAGCTGAAATGTAGCTTTAAACGACGGAAACGAGGTTACCGGAGGAACCGAACAGCACAATGTGGTTAAGGCGGGGAGTGGCGTGGACCTCACGGCGGCGCCACACACAAAAACAATGCGCCTTGAAAATGTGGATTAAAAATCAGCAGCCGCCATGTTTTGGGTTTTTTTTACAAGTTCAAATAATCACGCCGTCTCCAGTTTGTTTGTTGAATACAACGGGGTTGGAGAAAACGATTGGAGCAGTTGCAGGGTTCAGCAGAGGAGAGCTTTTGTTCGCAGGAGGAGCAGACTCATCTTACCGAGCTACGCTGCGGAGGGTCCGTCGGTGCCTGTGGAGCTGGAGCTGGAGCTGGAGCCGTTGACCACGCGTTTCTCTCGGGGCACAATGACAAGGCACTCCTACCCCGCACGCTCACACGCACCCGCTCTTCAACAAGATGGTGAGTGGGAGAAGAAGAAAAAAAACGCCAATTGACGGGAACGCGCAACAGGGCGGGGCCATGGTCACGCCCCTAAAGAGAGAGAGCACTGAATTAGGACATTTTATTTTATTTCATTTTATTGTATACTTTTTTTTGTGATGTATTAATTTACTGATTCTTGCCAAAATAAACAATTTTCAATCAAACCTTTTTGTCTGATTCTCACCTTTTCTAAAATACAGAAAATATATAAAAGATATATAAAAAGTTAAATACCATAAGTGGCTGTCTGTCATTTCAAAACATTGATTACATATAATCTAGTATTTTGTTTCCAGAATCATATTGTTTTATTTCTTGAAATAGTTTTTGTGTGTTTTATGTTTTATGTATTTTTTTCATATATGTTGTATATTATTTTTTTGTGGAATACAACTTGAACTTTTCTCATTTTATTACAATTTCTTAACAATTTCCTTGATTTTGTGCAATGTTTGGATCGATCAGTGCTGACCTTTCATTTACATACAACAGTTTTTCTATGTTTAACAATTGCAAATTGCAAAGTGTCTGTTTATTATACTGTAGAACTATTTTGTTACTTTGTGTAGACATGCAGACAGACGAACATACAGTAGACGGATTAATAGTTAAAGTGCAAACTGATGTATGTGCACATGTGATGAACATGATGACAAAAAAGCCTCATCTTTCAGTTCCTGTTAAATGTCTGCAGTGTCAACGCAGACACATATACACACTCTCACACACACACAGCAGGTGCACTGACACTCACAGCTGGTGTAGACCCCGGTCTCTTCTTAAGATGCCTCTCCTGCCTCATAAAGTCACCTTCACAGGCACAAAGTTAGACTTCTTCGCATACCCAAGCAGCAGTAAAATACTGATACCACAGTTTGGTTTAGCGTTAACACACAAGAAAATTGCATGATAACATTCATTTGAACATGGCAGAGGTTCTAATCCTTATGTAAAGGACACCATGTGTGCTTGGTGACAGAATGAATAGATGTGTGACATGAGGAAACTCCAAACAAAGCAGTGTGGTGAACTTTCTATTTAGCTGAAAGGACTGCAGTGTTTGATGGAATTTAACATATTCATACTGAACATAGTGTAACGGCCCAAAGGAACGTATTCAAAAAGAAAAAAACAAATGCTAAAAAGGTTTATTATATTTACTGAAAGTGACTCTAGCTGGTTTCAGTTCCCCTACTTGGTTTAAGAGCAGGATGAAAATCTTATCTGGTGATTTTAATTATACTCCTACATACTTTGCATGTTTCGGGAAGCCCATTGATCCCATTACAACCAGTTTGATGACACGAAAGCAATGCAGCATAACCAATTCATTGTTCTGTTTAATACTACTCTTTGTACTTTGACCTTTGAAAAGTTCCAACTCAAAGCAAGACATCAAAGCAGACACTGGACCTTTTTATTTGCAAAACTTCTATTCAAAACACTCGATCACACATTTTTTCCGACCATCCTCTTCAGCTGATTCCCGCCCCTTCTCAGTCATGACTGAATAAATCCTCATTGGTAAACTTGTTGCTTTGCTTCATCAAGAGCCTGGAGAGGAGAATGACAGATATCAGCTGTGAAACATGAACGTTAAAATGCAGCCATCCAAATGAGAAGGAAAGGGAGGCAACCAATGACAGAGCAGAAACCTTCTGAAGGGCGTTTATGATGGAGTTGTCTTCCTGTAGTTTGGCGTGGGTCAAGGCTCTCTCAAAGCTGGCGATGCCCGATTCAATGTTTCCAAGTTTCACTGTTGATAAAAAAAAAAAAAAGTGGAGGAACTGTGATTAGATCAGTTGGTTGTTCACAGACAACAGCTGAAAAAAGTCAAAGGTATAACATTCAGAATGAGTTGGTTGGTGTTTATGACAACACCCGTCAAAGTTGGCCCCCGTCTCCACAGTCCAGCACCAGAAGGGACTTGGTAAATAAACACACCACCACACACTTGGGATGTCCCATTAAACATGCAGGGTTACTCCTGTTTGAGTCAACACACCGCTTTCCTCAAGAAAATTCTTCATATCGATGAAAATAACATGTCATTACATATCAAATTACTTTCTGATTGGGCCACCAACACATAGGCATTGAGCCGCCATTGGTCATCAGAAATCTCCTCAGCTCCGGCAAGAGAGCGGAGGCCATAGTCTCGGGCGTCCTTGTGGAGGCCCAGCTCCAGGTAACAGCGACCGATCTCGTGAAACAACCAGGTCTTCTCCAAGCCATCGCAGAGCAGAGGGATCTTCTTCTCCCAGCTGAGTCATAAACACAGGGAGGAAAATGAGGTGACTGTAGATGTCACCCATAAACAAGTCTGCCATTGTTGCCATAGCTCATGCAACATTATGCACACAAGGAAAGGTGTTGGGAGGATGCTTTGCATAATTTCTGCACATATTTGCACGCGTGTTATGTTGGAGAGAACGTTTTACATAATCAACTCACAACTCAATGGCACGGGTGAAGTCTCCCGTTTGTGCATAGACTCTGCCAATATTGTCCAATGCCCGGGACATTGCCTCAGTGTGGTTGCTGTTGATTAGGGGAAAAAAATGGTTGATGGTTGGTTTCCTTGTTCTTTACTCTCAGTGTGTCATTTGCTCTTGCTCTCACCACTGCTTAGCCAACTCCAAGTCTTTCTGATGATGCTCTAGGGCGTTGTCCGTGTCTCCAAGCTCGATCAAGGCATTCCCAATGCAACTGTGCAGGCTGCCCACCATCTCCTTCTTGTCGGCCACCTCTCTCTCAGGCCATCCCTGCACTTCCTCCATGACTTCCTTTGCCCTCTTGAGACTACCCTCCGGATTCCCAGAGGACAACTCTGAGATCACAAACACACATTTAGGAAGTCAACGGACTGTATTAATATATAGCGCTTTATCTGGTCTTGACGACCTGGCCAAGCGCTTCAAAGTACTGTTTACATTCATCCGGTCACACAAACATTCACACTGTGCATCTATTTTAAATCTATGAGTACATGGGACAATGTGTGGCTCAGTGTCTTGCCCAAGGACATGTCAGCAGGCCAGAGGACAGCACCCTAACCTTTAGCCAGAGCTGGCCTAAAAGGTGTTAGGTGCAATTATTTCCATCTTTATTTGCAAAAATGAAATACACAATTGAATTCGACAGCAAAAATGAACTTCACCACTGTAATTCACTAAACACTGCACACGCCACATTTATAAGCAAATATCAAAGACCAGGCGAAAACCTGATTACCTGCATCGATGTCATCCAGGCTCTTCAGCAGAAACTGGACACGTTGACGTGGAGCTCCAGACCGTGGCTTGCTACATTTTTTCAGGACTTTACTCTCCTTTCCCTGTTTCCCAGATTTCTCCTGATTAAAAAGCTCAGTGCAGGTGTCCAGGTACATGAGGGAGCTCCGGATGACTTCCTGCAGGTTTTCTCCAACCTTTGTCTTGGAATTCACCAAGCCTGATACACGCAGACAGTGGAAGTGAACGTAATCTTTATTCAATTTGATCATTACAATTTATGATTTGAAAAATGAAATTATGACCGACACCGTACCCTCATTGCTCAGCAGGTTTTCCAGATACTTCTTGTCATCGTAAAACTTCCCTAAGAGCTGTTTGGTCGTCCTCTCCCTCTTCTTGGCCTTTTGGGTCTGGTATTTATTCCTCTCAGCCGGATGCTGTGTAGTCGTAATTGGCTGAGCCCAGATTAAAAGTTCAGAGACAAATTATTGTGTGGTCAAGTTAAACACAGTAAACTGTAATGTTTAGTGTCAGCAGAATTGTTGTTTACATTACTTTAGGATGAACCCTTTACAATTACACCAGAGGCTCAAAAGAGGCCACCATGTTGCTCAGTATGTTTACAGCAGCCCAGGATGGACAAACTCAACTAAAGTTTTAAACTGTACGCTACTTTATGATATTCTACATTAGGGATTACACATAAGAGACTGGTGATTTGATGGTTATTCAGTTGTAGTACAAAAGTCCACGCAGCATGGACCTGAGACCTCTTCTCTCTATTCTATATCATAGACAGGTCCTTTCCCTCAAAGACACAGTAAGGCATCATTGGCAGCCAGCAGTCATATGGACATCTCAGATTATGCCAGCACTGCCACCTGGTGGGCAAAAAGAGGAATCCCACCCCATGGAAGTTCTGTCTGTGTAAAATTGTGGACAGAAACTGTTTCATGGAGTGGTATAGATCAGAATAAATAAATAAATAAATAAAACTGCCTATGGCCACACCTGCTTTTGTTGCATATGTTTGTATACAGTTTGCTTTGATGTCAATGTTACCCTCTATGTTACATTTGCATAGTTTTTCATTCTGGGACTGTTTGGATGCTCTACATAACTTGTTTCAAAAATAGTATAAATTCACATATCCACTTCTATAATACTTCCACTTCAATGCATCATGCACTTTAATCACTAGATATCATTCAAGTTTCCACATTGTAAGTCTATGTAGTGCTAACAAAAGGTTCCAGAAGTAAGATACATTAGAATTGTTGGGTGAGAGAACAAGTCCATGCGTCATGAACACAATTTCACTGGTAATGAGAGAGACTCACCTTGACTTTTTTAATAGATGATAAGTCTTCAGTTTCCAGGTTTACAGAGGAGGGGACAAAGCAGGGTCAATGTTTGGATCACAAGCACAGGGTGTTAATGTGATGCTATCCCAATTTCACTTCCACAAAACTGTTCAATGACTTACTGTTGATACAGTTTACGATGTCGTCCTGTGCTTTTTGGATCCCCAGTCTGAACTCCTCCATCTGTGGACGCACCTTTTGTCCTCTGTGGTAAAACACCAGCGCAAATTCAAGTTCTCCCATGTGATACAGAGCCTCTGCCTTCTGGTACAGTCCCTAAAGGATATGATTAAATAAATACCACAGCCTCTCTCACGCATGAAGTCTTTTTTCATCTTTAGGTGTTATTTACCTCACAAAATCTCTTGTCTTCTTTGAGTGAAGCTTCAGCATCTTTCAAAGCGTCTTCAAAGAGCCCCATCCTCAGGTAACATCTGGACCGACACACCAGGCAGTTCTTGTCATCAGGCTTCAAAGTCAGGGCCTGAACCAAGAGCAGAAACAAAGAGGCAGACACATTTCAAAGTGACATCATGTTATGGAGAATATTTTTGCAGAACTTAAGTTGGGTGTAAGATTAGTTTTTTTTATTGCGATAGAAAACTGCAGAACATCTTAATCAAACTTAGAAGACAGTAACTATAACTAAAATGTATTAAAATGTATTTGACCCCCCCAATAACCCCACAATTTGCATGTAATGTGAACTTCGCAGTATACATACAGATTCCACGTTGCTTTTGCCAGTCAGGGAAGTTTCATGGGTTAAATATTGTAAAAGAAAAATGATTAAATAAAACAATTCGTTGGGCAGTGTGCATTAGAACCGCTGATGTTAGCTAAAACATTGGACTTACCGTTGTGAAGCTCTCCACAGCCTTTTCATAATCTTTGACACGGTACAGCGAAACCCCTGTGGCCACAATGTGAGAAAACACACCCTTCGACTTCTGTCCTTCTCGGTCTCCGTCAGTCTCGGACATGTTTAACTTCAAACTTGAGAAATTGCTCTGAAATAGCTCAAATAACCCGAGCGTCTGGAGGAGCGGAGGCCGCAACGTTTCCGGTATCCTAGCAACCACTACATTTCAACTAAGAGCAGGGGAGACGGCGCCCTCTGCTGCCTGTCAAATGAAGCACATACAAGTGAATTCAGAACTTGCGGTTTATGAGGATGACCCGTCTGTGGTGTGCATGCTGTCCTACTTTTTTTAAATATAAAACTAGAATGACATTCAGTACAGTTTTAGTGGCAGAAACACGAAAAGTGATGTCAACTAAGCATGCATGATTTTTCATAAAAAAACATAATAATCAATGTGCCTGAGTGTACAATTGTTTTAATTCCAGTAAAATGAGACCTTTTTTTTATTCAAATCAGGAATTAGTCTCTACACAGGTTGTAATGTTGCACCACCATGTGTAAGGGAAGGGTGAAAGGTATTCAGCTGCAACATGCAATCTCACCAGTGAAGGTCTCTAAATCCTACATAACTAACAAAAGCAGACAAATGCTGATGGAAATATAGCATTTGGGGGCGGCGGGGGGGTCATGAAATCTACCAATACAATAAAAAGATACACACAGTTGTAATGGGGGGGGGGGGGGGCAGGAGGCCAACTTTATTGACATGGCTGTAACTGTTCAAAGGTAAAGAGAGGATGGTTTCACCATAAGGGCAAAAACAATGAGTGCAAAGATGAGGATGCTCTTCTTTTCTTTAGTAAGTGGACCGGGAGAAAAATACACTCATCGGGAGACAACTCACCATTATTTTCTTAGCTATGGCAATGATATTCCATTCTTTTGCTCACCTGCTGTGTTGGAGTAATATCAGACAGTTTGGATTGCCGACGAGGAGCACAAAGAGCAGCGTGTTTTTCTGTGCATTACTTCATGCAGACCTTCTTCCAAAACTTGCATCAAAAGGATGTTCATGATAGACGCCGACTTCTACCTAACAGAAAAGTGTCCTCATCTTTCACCAATGCTTCTATTGGACAGCAAATGTACAATAAATATACATATCAAAATAAAAAATGGAAAAGATAATCAACTATCATCATCACAAGTCAACACTTTACATTCCAGTAAAATGTACAATGCAGCAATAAGTGAATGGCAACATCAAACATAAAACTTGTGACGAGAGAAAGGGCTTTGCTGGCGACAACGCCGGCACTGCTGGCTCCGCTGCCATCTTTCTTACCTGTGCATCAGCTATACGGCTCTCTATGTGTGGGTCTAGGCTCCAGCGGTTTAGAAAAATGTTCACATGATTGGTTCATGGCGAGGAGGCAGTTTTCAGTGGGTTCATGGCAGCAGACTATCTGACTGACATTCTTCATAGAGGGGAAACTGTTTGCTCAGCAGTAAATTTTCATGGAGAGAAACCCCCCTCAGCAGTAAGATGGGATGAACTGGATCATGGTTTGTTCAATGCTTTAAGGGAGTTTCCCCACTTACTTCCTTCACGGATCCCAGTGAGACCAGATACAATAGCTGCACATTCTTAAACATGGAAAATTCCTTTGGACCGGTGTTGTTAGCCATTACTGACTTTCGACTTTGTTTCATTCTGCCAGAAAATAAAACCAAATGCGAAACCAGTAACAATATCAACTCAGTCTGAGCCAGAATGGCGTCCTTTCTAAATGGGCATTGAATCATTTGCTGAATGTGATCATTTCGTTTCATTTGCATTCATTCAGTCAATGGCATAGAAAAGAATCTGACTTGCAGTCAGTCATTAAATACGGATGGTGGGTCTGGGGGCTGACGTTGTAAAGTCTTGTTGTTGTGAATGTTTAGGTTGACAGATCCTCCAATTAACCAAATTGGAAAAAGAAATTTCCTGGTCCAGATGCTGAAAAGAATGAAAGATATATCAATGATTGATATACATTGGTGCACAATATTAAGTTTAGGTTCTGAAGTTCCATTGCATTCTACTCAATCATTTCACTTGGCAAAAAACGAATATAAAATGACCAAACTTGACATAGTTTCAGTGTTTTGATAATGACGGCTATCATAGATTGTCCTACATGCTTGGCAGGGTAGGTGACGGGTATTCAGCTGCAAAATCCAAATAAATTGCTGAACCTACTAAAATGACACATATTTATACAAATAGGAAGATGGGTACCTTCAAAACTAAAGCCTCCAGGGCCTCCAAAGAACGCCTTGAAAATGTTGTTGGCATCAAAATCTGAGAAGAAAGTAGAAAGAAAAAGAGAAACATCAGCGAGACTTTTTAAGGTGACTATTTGTATCTATTCACCCCCAAAATTTCCGGAGTGCTGACCTCCCATGTTCATGCCATCATCCTCCAGATCCTGACCGCTGTCGTAGCGAGATTTCTTCTTTGGATCAGAGAGCACGCTGAACGCCTCTCCTACCTCCTTAAACTTCTTCTCCTCTTCTTTTTGCAACTCAGGACTTGATCCACTGTGACGATCTACCAAAACAAAACAAATAAAAAAAAATGATTAGGTTTGGGTACAAAATTTTTTTTCATGGTATTGACCATTGGCCACATTTTGGTGCCTTTGGTGGCATTATTACAGAGATGGTCAAATAGAGAGCGAAAAAAGACAATGTTGACTACCAGTTTTGCTTCAAGCGTGAATGATAACGACAAATTAAACACCTGGATGATGTAAAAGTGCCCGTTTGCGGTACGCCTTCTTGATCTCCTCCTCTGTGGCGTTCTTATCCACCCCGAGCACTTTGTAGTAATCTTTCCTTTTACTTTTCTTCAACTCCAGCTGGGCATTTTTCAGGAGGTGCTTATGTTCTGCGGAAAACGAGAAGACAGGATGAACAGTGAATGAACAAATGGAGGAGGAACAGCACCTGAAAGGTTGTAAAAGAGAAAGGGAAGTCAGCGAATGATGCTGATGGGTGATCCTCACCTTTTGTCTTCTCTGTCTGGTAAACTTTCTCATAGTCTCGCACTGCCTCCTCATACTGCTCTGTGTCCATGTAGCTGCAACACAGTCACTGTTACTGGTGGTATCAATAACTATACAATACTATTTTCCATGAATGCAGGTGTGTATAACAAACAGAATCAAATTATCATTCACTGCAGATCTAAAAATCCTAAACTTACCACTGTGCTCTCCGTAAATAGGCCTTGATGTAGGTCTCATCCAGCTTGATGGCCTTGGTGCAGTCCTCAATGGCCTGATCTAGTTTCTTCAGCTATGAAGTACAAGAAAAAAAAATTACAGCATGGTTGAATATACTAAACCAGTGGCCTGGTTCTCTTGATTCTTAGTTTGTCATCACAAAAATATATCAACAACCTTATTTCAAAGTCTTTACTTTCAGGGAACAGTGTGCAGGATTAGACAGTCAAAATTGGCCTATCCTCACTTGCCAAACAACAGAAGAACTCTATGTGCAACATACAGTAAAAGGTCAACCACAATAAGAATGAAATACGTGTTGCAGAAATCGCAAAGCTTTAGCAACCACCAACACTTCCTGTCCAAATGCTGACACCCAGAATCTGTCAATGCAAAACAATGGGAAAGTTCCTCACTTTTGATCCAACAGTGGCTCTATTACAGTACAGCTTGGCATTAGTCTTGATGTTGTTGGGGTCTATTGTAAGTGCCTCGGAGTACAGCTCACATGCTGCCTCAAAGTTTCCTTCCTTGAACGCCTTGTTCCCTTCCTCCTTCTTTGCTTTAAGTGCTTTGGCATTCTGGGAAAACAAATCAATCAGACTTAGAATGGAGTTAGCGGCCTTTTTTCGCTATATCAATAAGAAGTCAAGTGAATTACTCACTCTGCATGCGAGTCGAGCCTTGTCGTGGTCAGGAGCCATACGTAGGGCCTGTACAAAGAACTGAACAGCCTTTTCAATGCAGTCTTCATAGTAGAGACAAAGACCACGCACATACAGTGCATCTGCATTGGTGGAGTCCATTCGCAGAATATCACTAAATGAAAACAAATGATGGTATTAACAGAATGTCTAAAACAGAAAAATCTGACCAAGAATACAACATTTTTATTGTTACCTTAATGCAGTTCTCATCAAATTATGATCAACTGTGAACTGTATTCTTCCAAGCAGGAATGGGAGAGTGTTTCAGGATGCAGTGGTGTGGAAGCTTAAATGTAAATGCTGTAAAAGACACACCCTCAATCGGAAGGCAATCTGGCAGCTACCGCATTGTGCCGTGAGAACGGCCGTCCTCATCTCTCGGACAAAGACATGTGCCTTTACACTGCACCTTAATCTGAGGATAATCTAACCTGCTTTCAAGCATTAACAAAATCTATTCATTTTACACTTATCGAAGGTTGGATTGCAGGTGTAGTCAGGAAAGCATCCCCCCTTTTGCAATAGTTTCTAGCTCCTCCCAGGGATCTTGAGGCGTTCCCAAGCTACATGGAATATGTTGGAGGAGGCCTCCAGACTAGATTCCTAACACACCTTGTTGAAGACCTCAACTACCCATTTTCAACAATTCTATGCTGAGGTCTGTCTGCCTGTTGTTGACCTTGATTATATCCTGCTGCTTTCCTCTGATGCAAACAAACTCCAGAAAACAGCCGAGACCAATCTTCTACACATTTTGCAGTGTTCATTATCTATTTAAAAACAAGTTAACATTGTACATCCTGTGATCACTGAGACTTATTAAACTAATGTTGAGCGAATAAATAAAAACGCACACTTACCTGGCTACAGACTGAGCCTCTGGATAGCGTCCCAGCAGGGCTAAACACTCTGCCTTCAAAATTTTAAACCTGTGACAGGCTGAGGCACACTCCAAGGCACGGTCCATGCAAAAGACAACCTACAAACAATTAAGGTGTATTTGCAGTGAGTGACTTGAATGCACTATTGAAGGTGACAGACAAATGAAAAACATATATGTAAACTCTGTAACCACGCTTACCATCCTGAAGTCCCGCTTATCAAATCCAATCTCTGCCATTCTCTCATATTCAAGGATAGATTCTGCATTCTTCACCTGCAAATGGATTTTGTGGTATTAAGTGACGGCAAAGCAGTAGTCAGCTGACTTTAATTCTTTGCAACAATTCCAAGCTGTGTTCTATGTGAAGTAAGTCTTTCACCCTATTCGAGCGCTGATAAAAATTCAACTGTTTACATGGATGTGGAATTCATATGGCAAGTGTTTATATGCATTAAGTGTTGATTTGCTTTTTGACATGTGCAGAATTGTCTATTTGCTTCTGAAAAACCTGGCGAAGAAACTTTAGTTTCCACCAGCAGTGTAAACTGAGTCCCATTTCAGGGATCACGCACTGCTGTTCACATGCAGGTCTGTCAAGCAGGAGGCGGATTGACCAAAATGACGTTTTGATTTGCTTAAAAAAAATTTGAACGACAACAGCTGCTTTGGGAGCTTATATTGTAAAGAAAAAGAGAAAATGCTGACAAGCTTGACCAGCCATATTCTGATGTTCTCTTACACAGACTTCTGCATTATATTTGCAGTGGTTGCAGAAACATATCAGTCAGATTATACTCTCTGACACAGAGGCAAACTCACCTCCTGCTGAGCCTGGCTGTTATCTGGCTCAAGCTCCAGAACCTTCTGGAAACAGCGGCTGGCTGCCATGGCATTACCCAGAGACAGGTGGCACTTGCCCTCTCGCAGATGGCCCTATAGGTGAGCGACATAAAGGTCACCAACTAAAAACCTCTCTCTCAGTACTAGGGCAAATTAAAACACATGTATACAAGACTAAACTGTTCATTCTAACCTTTAATTTACTTCAGGATTAAGTGAAACAAATATTGCACAATTACACAGATACAAATCAAGTTTGAATGAGCGACTCATTTTGTTAATCTGGCATGACTTATGTATAACAGGGCTCTCCCTAAAGAATGGAACAATGGCACTGCACCATTGTACCAATTTTCAGATTTAGGGTGTTACACAGCGGATCGATCCGCGCACACAGACACACACAGAGACGAGCGCGCTCATTCACGTGAACACTCTCCCTCCAGTGGACCGAGAGCGCGCGTCAGAAAACAATATTTCAGTCACACATCACTTCACACCACGTCAGTGCTGCCCCCCGTCAACAATGCACTTAGCGCCATCCTCCTCAAAATTTCTGGGGAGAGCCCTGTATAACTTTACCATTAAGATAAAAATGGATGCTTAAAACTTGCCAGTATACAACCAGAATTAAACACAAGAACTCAGACTGGAACAACACACTATTTTACATAACTATATTAAATTACAAATATTGGGAAAGAGTAGACAACAACATGATGTACTTTCATAGTTCCTCATCACTTGTGGCACATGGGCAAATGGCCAGTCAGTTGAAACTGGTAAAGCCCTTTGCTTTATTAGAGCAATGCTCACAGATAGTCTCATAGTTTCCCAGTCAGAGGTTTATATATAAATATCAGAATATAGAAATAGTCATCGTGAGAAAAGACCTCTAGTTTAGTTTAATATAGCATTTTCTTCCCCACAACCTACCTTCATGAAGGTGTTATCTAATCGCACCGCCTGCTGCGAGTCCTCTAGAGCCTCTCTGTATCGACACAACATCATTAATGTTGCAGCCCGGTTTCCATAGTAACTTGCGTTCTTTGGACACATGTCTGGATAAAACACAAGGCGAGATCATTTTATTCATAAAGCACATTGGACATATGGATTTAGATTTAAGGTGCTTTACAGGAACATAAGAAATACAGTAGAAAACAATACAAGTATATACATTTAAAATTAGACCGTTAAAAAGCATTTCTAGGTCAAAAATTAGAATAGAGGCAAAATGTACAAAAACAATAAAACACATTTTTCACATCGAACGTAAGGCAAAATGTAAACTTTTGTTGCCAATACAGAAAAAGAAAAAGTCAACATTGTCAACATTATATTATAAGACAATTGACCAGAACTATGCAGAAATTAGTACCTATTGCCTTGGTGTAATAATTGTAGGCCTCTGCATAATCCTTCTTGATGTAAAAGGCATTGCCTTGCTCCTTGAAGCCCTCTGCTTCCCTGTGGAAAAGTAGGCAGAAAGACAGAAAAGGGTTAAATGAACATTTAGAACAAAGACCGTCTATCCTCTGGAAGCTGAGTTCGAAATGTAGCATAACGACAACAACATGGGCGCAGCTATTGCCACTTTTGGTGTACAGTATTTCACTATGCGTTTCTATAAATGTTCAAATGTGTACATATAGATATAGATTTGATAGAGAAACTTTGAAGTATCTAGGTGCTCTTGATAATAATGCACATCTTTAAATGTGATTTTTTTTGAAGAGGGAAAGAAAAGTATCTTGGAGAAGCAAGTATCTTATACTGTCTTTGTAACCAAGTATGATGACAACAGGGGGCTGCTACAACTCATTGATAAAACAATAAACAACTCATTTAGTGCTTTGAGTGGGACACATGTCACATGTACCACAGTTACTTATCATTTTGAACCGTTTTTATTATCAAAATTACACATACTGTTTGAGAGAGAAAATGCTGGAAATGATAAAGTATTGCTTTGTTCTTTTTATTGCTCTGTATATTAAAAACGTAATCAACAGATCAATCAAACAATTAGTGGGGTGATTGTTAGCTCAAGCCCACAACTTTTGAATTGTTTTTTGTAATAGGCAGGAACATGGAAAAATGTGTTGAGAAAGAGAGGAAGCTAAGGATGTATTCAAAACCTGACTACCAAGAGTGCTCAGGCTTTATAGTCTTCCTTTCCACAACAAAACGATTAGATCATGGCATTCACCTGAAAATGGGAGCATGCTCGGGACTGTGAATGACTGTGCTGGCCTGAGTTGGCTAAACATAGAAAGAGCCAAAGCAGCAGGGCAGAAGTGCCTACTCCAATCAAACACGAAGCTATTTTGTGAGGCAGACCGGGGGAGCAGAGCCAGGAACATATGACACCATGCCGTGGGACACTGCCATGCCATTACTTTTTTTGGAAACATTTCATGTTTTACATCATAACCTCACTGAAGTATATGCTGTCATGATATGGTTACCCAGCTATTGTTCATTCTGCTTATGGTACAGTGACACGGAAGCACCAAATGGAAGGAGGCTCTCACAAACAATGGGAAAAGAATGCTTATATATATATATATAGATATATATATATATCTATATATATATTAAACTGGAGCCCAGAAATCCAGCACAGCAGCTAGCACCCAGTGTTACCATGGGCCAAATATAGCTACATGGTTAGCAGCAGCGCGATAGTTAGCGACAAAGAATACACGTGACAAGGACATTTCTCTGCGTATGGCAAAACAACACTTGTTAGACAATGTGTTCGTGTCGCTGACAACACGGTCTTTTGGCGCCGTACCTTTCTAATTCTTCGTCGCTGAGCAGGTCCAGGTCAGGGTCCATGTTCACAGCATCACAGTTCTCCGTCGCCATTTTGCCGTCAACGGAGAGAGGGAGGAGCCACATTCCCCGCAGTCGTTACGTTAACTGTAAACAGGAAGTAGTCCGCTAGGTAAAAGGAGGCGATGCTGTAAACAAGAATTAGCCTCACAGCTGCTACGTTTATTATTGCCTTTCGCGAATAACAGTGTATGTATTTGATAATACCAGTCATTAGGACATCGTGTAGTTGAGTCAGTAGGGTTCACATAGCAACTCTGTATTCTCCATCGTGCTTCTCCGAATGCTAATGCTAAGCTATATGCTAAAGTCATACGTTGTCAACGATAGCGTAGGTGTCGTACCTCTGTAACTAACGTGTTAAACTCTGCTAACAATAAATATTTCCTTTAAACGTTTATCAGAAAGCTATGTGTCACTTATAATGTGGACCGCGAGTAAACATTTGCAACGTCATGTTCAAAATAACAGTAATGCAACGCTGTTATCTTACAGCAAACACATTAACACATGATTCTATCTCTCCAGATTGACAGACCTGAGAAGGAGTCATGGGCAAGAGCTGCAAAGTGGTTGTATGTGGCCAGAGTGCCGTGGGTAAAACGGCTGTTCTGGAACAGCTACTCTACGCCAACCATGTTGCAGGTATTTTTTATTTATTTATTTATTTTTTAAACAATATTATATTATATGATATCTGGCCTTTTATTATGACATGAGTTTCCACTAGGCATGCTGCCATGACACGGCATACATGATGTCTCTGTAGCACTTATTGTCCTAGAATTGGTTGGTAATCAATACTATTGCATACCCAAAATGTACAGTGTGTTTGCCATTCACTATTCCTCATAGAGTGGAGTGTTTTATATGCACATTACAGATGTTCGAAATTTGCAACCACTCAGTGATCACTCAGCAGAAGCAATCTAAAATGCTGACGCAATTCAAGTTGGGAGTAATTACAGCACTCATCAACTTGCTAATGACGGTGTGATACAGGCAGCTGTAAACACTTTTTCTGGCAGTTGATTTTTCCCCCCAACTCATTCATCATTCAGTTTCCTCAATAACAGCCAGTCAAAATGCTTCTTTCTTTACATGACACGATGTTGCATAAATAATACCTGTATATGTATTTACTGACAGGTTCGGAGCCCATGGAAACCCTGGAGGACATCTACATTGGCTCCATAGAGACCGACCGTGGTACACGAGAGCAGGTGCGGTTCTACGACACCCGCGGACTCCGTGACGGGATGGAATTCCCACGACATTACTACACTTTTGCAGATGGCTTCGTACTTGTATACAGCATCGACAGTAAAGAGTCCTTTAAGCGAATGGAGGTCCTGAAAAAAGACATCGACCGTCACAGAGACAAAAAAGAGGTGAGGACTGGACCAATGTAGATTGATGATAGAAAGGTTTTTTCAGTTACCGAGTCTTTAAAAACTCTGAATCCAACAGAACTGATTCAGAGACCCCAAAGCAATTTGGTCTGTAATGTGTCTCTATAGTTTCCTGCCTCAAAATAGAAAATATTTAAATATAACAGTACATATCACTGTGTCAGTCACTGCTGTAATCTTGTTTTTGTGTTTAGTTCTTACTCAGATTGAGGGACATCAATATTTGAGAATAGTAGCTGAAAAAATGTTACTACCAATTGTTTTGATTTTCTTGTGTTTAACTGAAAACTTAAAAGTTGTTTCCATCATAACAACAGCTAAGAACACAGGAAATGGAATGAGGTGTGTCGTGTAGAGTGGCAGACATTACGCCTGATGTTGTGATGCTGATCCATAGGTGACCATTGTTGTGCTGGGCAACAAGCTGGACAAGCAGGACGACCGAAGAGTCGACTCCAATATGGCTCAGAACTGGGCAAAGAACGAGAAGGTCCGTCTGTGGGAAGTGTCAGTGGTGGACCGACGCACGCTCATCGAGCCATTCGTCTACATGGCCAGCAAAATGACACAGCCGCAGAGCAAGTCCACCTTCCCTCTCAGCCGCAACAAGAACAAGGGAAGTGGTTCGACAGACAGTTAAATGACCAAATGCTGTTGTCATGTTTACGGGGGATGTATATTTGAAGTCTTTATTTAAGAAGCACCTTTCAAAATTTGACTGACCAACTGCTTCACAGATCAACAAGTCGTCATATTATAAAATCATGAAAGTCAAAGAAAATAGTCATGAAAGTGAAAGACAGTTCAGAGAAATTTCAACTTCAAGTTAAAAGAGGAAAAGCTCAAGGGTAAAATTCAGGCTTAGACTCAATTTCTTCTGAAAAATCATTCCAGAGTCTCGGGCTGTGACCACAAAAGTTCTGTCAGCTGTGGTTCAGTGAAATCTGAAATTTGTAAACAGCCTTAGTAAAGAGGCTAAAAAAGATGATGCGGAATCACATCTCCTGTTTCTTTATTAAAGCCTGACAGATTCACTTTTTGAAGGAGAGAGGGTGGGTTAAAGGGACCCATTTTTTATTTTTATTTTTATTTTTTACAATGGATCAATTTTCATATCATTAAGGTCATTGAAGTCTGAGATCATGAAGGAACAATTGGAGGAAAGGCAGAATGAATGTAGGGATCACTATATACTGTGAGCACTGTTGGTATTGTTGCAGGATCAACGTTGAGTGACTAAATACTACTTTAATCATGAATGAGTGAAACTAGTGATTTTATTGCGCCACATCAGCAAGGAAAACAATGACTAAGATGTATTTGTTCTCCAGCATTTATTTTAGGCTGGATCATGATCACACTGTTCATATGAATTCATTCTTGAAGTGCTGACAATCAGCATTTTATTTCTGTTCGTACTCAAAGCAGACACTGTGCTTGTAGATACATTAGCACACGCATACATTTAATTTATGTGCACGTATCCACAGACTTAATCAAAAATGTCACTTAATGATCTCACGTGTTGTTCACAGGTCAAATACTTTACTGATCATGCACAGTGTGCTGTCTTTTGTGGAGATCTGTTACTATATTTACTGATCAGCTTGTGCGCGTGTGCACACATTCACTGTTGTGGCTTGTAGAGTGAATGACTGACATTCCTTACCACACATGGCCTTCTGTATAGGTATCAGAATAGGACATAATCAGATGAAGGGCAGCTTCTGCAGGCTCAGGTGTGACATTTCCCTCTTCCTACATCTTCAGACACGGGGCACAAGATATATAGGCAGTGTAGCGTGTAGAATAGAACGTCATCTTAAACAACATGACTCATCATTCGTTGCTGTCACTACTGACGCAGAAGCTAGGGCATCTACACTGAGCTGTGGAATAACTCTTACTGGACATAATCGGCATTTACTGATCTGCTCATTCAGAATTTTACATGAGGTCAAATAAGCAGCTTTAATCGTTTGTTAGTAAGTAGCTTTTATTGTTTGTTTTGTTGAAAAGGGCGAATCTGCTCCCGCTGTCTTTAATATTTTATGCCTGATGCTGTCAGCACCGTGTGTTCTATGTTTCTATGAACCTCAAACATTTAAGTTTGTCTTGAATTTGTGTTCACCTGATATTGATTTGCGTGTAAACAAATTAAAAGATTTCATGTGCCTAACCAGAGTTGACCTATATGTTTCATGTAAGTTGCAGTTCGTTTTTTGACCAGTAGATGTCTCTGATCTCCCAGTGAAACCTTTGTTTAATTCCAGGGTACATTTGATTCAAGTTTTGTATCTGAGGTTTCCCTTTATTAGACCATAAATAATCCCAAGTGAGGTTAATCTAACAATCAAGTTTCATCAGCAATCTGTAGAAGAAATATTTACGGTGACATTACTGGATTAAATTGCTAATACAACCAATTATGTGAGAATGGACAAAGGAAATTGCAATTCTAACCATTAAAACATTAAAAGAATTATTTTAATGTGTAAAACTACTACAGCATTTGTATGAATAATTCTAATACTGATCAGCACTCATTGAATGTGTGTTCACTTACCTCCAGTGGTCACAGAGACGATAAGAGGCTTTAGATAAAGCCTCTGCTAAACTATTCCAATATACTGTTCAACATGTTCACCTCCTCCCAAACTTTGATACATGGGCCTTGTTAATGCAACGCAAGATAAAACATATCCATGAGAGTGTGGACGTTTGTGCCGTAACTCGAGCTCATAACTACCCTCACTTCTCTATCCACTTTTTAAAAAACACTAAGAAATAAATTCTTGTTTGTTCTCTCCACTTAAAACAGATTGAACAAACGCCGGGAAGCAGATGGAGCTGCCAAGGGTGGTGCGGTAAACCCCCTTCGGTGCATGTAATGATTTTTTGATGCAAACAAAATGCAAATCATGAAATATTCATTACAAATACTTTCAGGAGAAATTATCCCCCACCGCGCCGGTGATGATTTGCTGAATAATGGCATTGGTGACGACCGCTAATTCAGATTCACGGTTAACCATCGATATGTCAGAGAATGAAGTATTTCAGGTATCCATGCCGATGTGTGCGGTGCTGTACCTACAGAGAATTGGTTGGAAATTACGCGTGTTCTCCGTATTATTATGTGTTCTCGGGTAAATTGACAATCTTGTCATCGCGTTCGAGGATTGTTGTGCAGGCGTCACCGGAAACAGTCAGTCAGACGGGGTCAGAGACGTGTCAGCAGGGAAATGCCGTGCTGCTTCCACACGTGTGTTGCCAACGATAGAGGTTAATGCAAGATAATGAGAAAACCTCAAGTGGAACGTTTTTGAAATGACATTACGCTCACCTCCGCCTCCCCAGAGGGCGCTATCATGTACAATCTCATTTCAATCATGTTCTTTTTAATGACTTAAATTGACCCAAGGTACCGCTGCTGCGTTCTAGACTAAGACGAAGGCTCACTCGTGCTCATTTTGCATCCTGTGCAGGAGGCTCCTGCGGGTAGTCAATACTTTCCCATGTCTGTGTAATGGACCCATGTCTGCGCCCACCTATATATAAACGCAGAAAAAGAGGATTCTCGATAAAAAAACAAGTGAATTAGCGGCTGTGCTCTTGATCGATTTGTCACTTTCCCGCGAGATGTATGAACCTCCCTGTCAACGACAGCGACCACAGAAGAAAAACCGCCCCCCTCTCTCGTCACAGTCACAGGGCAACGGGGCGATGCCCTTGTGTTGCAACCAGTAATACTCTTTTACTGTTGCATGACAGCGAGTCTCATGAGCGCAGCTGAGCATTCAGCGCCCCCACAGGGCCCATAAAATAGATAACGTTTTATTCCCCCTTGTTTTTTTTGTTGCTCTCTTTTGTTTTGTTTTTTCCCACCAGGGGGAGAAAATAGACTTCAGCTCTGGAAGCCGCCGCTCTGACCCTGGTTTCACCGTTTCCATCATGATGCAGCGGAATATCACAAACAATCCCACACGACAGTGAGCACAGGGTTTAAACGGCAGCGCCACCTTTATTGCGGCTGCCATCAGGCCCCCTTTTCTTCTCTGCTCCCGTGAGATGGAAATATCAGCTGCCCTTAAGACATCAGTCATGTCGAATGTTAGTTGTCATGCTGGCTGCCCATGAGCATCCCAGACATTTGCACGGCCTGATTTCATCTGGGATGGATCAGGCTGAGGGCTCCCAGAGCTGAGCAATGCTGGGCCCCTGCAGGCATGGCTGAACCACTTTGTGTGTGTGTGTGTGTGTGTGTGTGTGTGTGTGTGTGTGTGTGTGTGTGTTTAAATCATAGTGTTATGATGAAAGAGTTTGACACCTTTGATATTACCCAGAGGACATGTTGACACGTTGTCTCCCACCAGTCAACAATGAGATAATTAAAGCTAAAGAAAGGGGCTGGATGGAGACAGTCTGATGTGCTCACTGATCAAAGTGTCTACTTTGATTCTACATTTATGACACAATATCCAAGTCTTGATGATTACACCAAGTCATTACGATACAAATGGTATTTACTTAATGTTCTGCAGACGTGATGAGCCTTTGCTTAGCTTGCGCGATGAGGGTTCAAAATTGACCGAGCATCACAGGGACGGGAGAAATCTTACATGAAATAAAGTGAACGATGGAAACAGCGTAAAAGACAGGATACAAATAACAATTCTAATAATATATGAGTGATCACATGACGTATAAGGACACACATCTGTAATGTGCAATATGGATATCAGTCGCATCATTATGAAATGTGTTGAAATTCTCTGGAATATAAAGTATTGATCTCCTTCTAATGATTATTACACCCTCACATCTACGATGAATTCCTGACATTAATGAATTAAAAACATGGATTTTATAATGAACTCATATTAGTAAAAAAAAGGATTACACATCATATACATAAAAAAACTATAGGAAAAAGAGTAATACCGTACATAGAAAAAATGTTGGACTACGTTATTATGCAGCCATGTAGCTGCTATGTTTGTTCGTCTTGGCAGGTGAATTGTAATTGCTTTGAAGGTAAACATCAACAGTAGCCACGTCACTTCCTCTAGTGTTGTTTACCTCTACATCATGTCAATTATGGGGTGTCATGGTGTTCATGATGCATCTGGTGGTTACACCAAGTAAGGGAGGTTGGGTGAGATAAGCTGTACCATTATTCATCCTTCAAATTCAAAACTGACAGAACAGAGAAATGAAAAAAAAACAAAAACAAACTTCAACGTCTCACCTTTGTTGTCTGCCCTTAAATGATAAAGACTGAAATAAGCCTTAAAATCAAATGTCAGGTAATGTCAGGTTCAATTAACCAGAGGCGGAAACACACACACACACAACACACACACACACACACACTTTGTGTTTCGGGGGAACTGCAGCATAGGAGTAGAAGGTCGGACCTCTGCAGCAGTAGATAAGGGTGTCACCTTCTCCCTGGAGAGTGATCAGATAAGATAATGGAGCAGAGGATACACACCACAGTGTTGTTGCTCAGCAAGGTCACCACGTCCCCCTGTCCTATCGCTGGCTCCTTGTAAGTGACTGGGATCTGACGACTCCGCCTTTGATTGGCACCACAGGAGGCGCTGCACTGGAGGCTGTGCTTTATCTCCCGTCTCCACGAAGGACGAGCGGACGCCGTGGCCCGAGACGCCGCCCAGGAAACACATCCAAGGGAGTGTAGTTTCAATAGATGTTCAACACGTTCGAATAGAGTTAAGCGAGTACGCGCTCACCTGCTGAAATCCAGGGAGCGATGCTGCTCCTGTGAGGCCGTCTCTGAGGATGACATGGATGAACACAAAAATGCTGCATCATGCTACAGGAGAGATGCTGTGGATGTTCAGTTGCAGTGAGTTCCATTAAACATGATACACTGTTAAAATATTAAAGCGGCAGTGAAATGTATTGTAAAGTTAAATCATTAAACAGCAGCACCTTCAGTGATCTGAAGTTAAAGGAGCAGACTCGGAACTCTTTGACTATTATCTTAAAGCAGTTAAACGCTCCTCTCATTATAAGCCTTCATTATATGACTTAATATGATTACCATCATATATCATTACAACACAATGCTCTGTCTGACAGTCACACAACGTTCCCTGGTCTCCTGGTTCCACCCACTGATGCCCAGTTTAACTCCGCTTACTCCAACTGGTCAAGTCTGGTAGGAGAGATAACAGGTCAGTTAAAGGTCCATTATGTACAATTCAGGTACAGTTCTGTCCTGGAATGAGACAGCAATTCATATTTACATCAGCTACCATAAGCGTATTCATTTCAATATAGAGACTGAAAATTGGAGCAAAATCTTACACACTGGACCTTTAACGACAGATAGTGTGCTGCCATGTGAGCAGAAGCTATGAGAGTGTTACAGAAGTGATACAGGCAGCAAATTCAGGATTGTGTATAAAATTGTCCTGTGTGTGTGTGTGTGTGGGGGGGCTTGACATTTCCTGACTCTGAAGGTGTTAAAGGTAGAGTGTGTAAAATTTGGTGACATCTAGAGGTGAAGTTGAATATAAATTCATGTTCATATTTTCAGTAGTGCCAGAAATGAGGATGAAATCGTACACACTGCACCTTTAAGCGTCAATCAGTTAGTGGCTAGTGAATGAAAATGATAATGTGATATGACTGAATCAAACATCACGCAGGCAAAAGCAGATCTGAGTGTCTGTGTGAATTGCTCTTGTTTATTCATGAACAGAGTTTTCTGATGTAATTCCTCCTCTCGCCCACACACACACATTATTACTGTTATTATTATGGCTCGAACATCACTTTCAATCAAATGACCACCTTCTTGGCTTTTTTCCAAGTCATGACGCACACATACAAAACCACACAAATTAAAAGCCTTTGTTACAAGTTCTAAAAGCTTTATTTTCCAAAATCCATCCCTTGTCCTCTCTAATGTACAGCACTGAACTTTTCTGAATGTTTCATTCCTCGCCTTTAAATCAACCCATCCATGTGTACAGTGTTTCCTGCTCTCTCGAGCTATGGAGGGATACCCTGAATGGATGGTCTTTTTTGTTTTAGCATTTGCTCAACCGGTCACCCCTGAGAAGGCCTGGCTAACGCGACTTTAGGATTTTGTCTAAAAAAAAAGGCCTTGTTGTTAATTCAGACACTGTGAATGAGGAGGAGGAGAAAACAAACGAACACTCCAAGTTTTAAATATTTCTCTTAAAAAAACATATCGATAAAACCATGTAAATAAACCGACGAAAAGAAAGCGTTTCCCCTTCCCCTGTGTGCCGCACAGAGCCTACGATAACATCTATACTCTCTCCTATGATAGTTCATTGTGATACAGATAACGATAACAACTCTGATAAAATTTCTAATAATTACTCTATGATTTCTACATATAACTCGCCTTTTCTAGATTCTGTTATGTTAAGAAAATGCCTCGGCTCCTTGCGTCAGAGTTTCGCCCCCGATGATGGAAACAAACGAACAGAGAAACAGTGAAGATTAAAGGCTGGCTGGTTCACTGAGTAGTGCGACTGGGGGGAGAATCAGTATATGGTGCAGACCCAGCGGCTTCGCTTCAACCCAGAAAGACAAACAGAAACACGCACGATGTGGTGGTGGTGGTGGTGGTGGGGGGTGGTGGTGGCAGGGGGGGGGGGGGGGGGGGGGGGGGGGGGGGGGGTTGGCGTTGGTTCAGAGGTCTCGTAAAAGCACTAGCACTAGCTTGTAGTTTCAGGGGTTTCACGACAGATGGCACCGCTGCACCACACACGACTATCAATATTGCACAATGAGAGATGCATAGGATTCGCTCCATGACTGTAGTTTGTACCAGAACACGACTCGGGTGTGAGTGGGTTGCAGGGATGGGATGACAACGTGTGCTCCCGAGTCCCGACAGTCTGTTTTAGGCAAGAAAATAAAATAAAATAAAATAATGAAATTACAAAAAATGATAAAGTAAGAAAAGGGAGCGTTAAGTGTTGAGTGGACAGCCTTGGGTGGGAGGAGGGGTGGAGGAGGAGCGCACACCAGCATGAACAGCAGTGTGACGGTTGGTGTTGCACTTGTGACAATCGTCCCCAAACTCTCGTCTCCTGGTGCACAGTTGCTCTGCTCGGTGGAAGTCATTACAGAAGTTCTCCTGCTCCGCCGGGGAAGTGAAACAACAATGTCATGTGGCGCTGAAGCACCCTCTTTCTTTCTCTCTCTCTCTCTCTCTCGCTCCCTCTCCCCACTGTCTCTGTCTCTCTTGCTATAAATGGAACGGCTCAGCCCCGGAGTCACAAGCATGTGAAGAGCGACCACGAGCGTCAAGGGCAGCAGCGCCAGGACGAGCCATCGCCGGCCCTCGGTGGCGTGGGAGCACAGACTACATCACAGGTGTGCACAGTACAGAACAGATAGAGCCACTGACACACTGAAAACACGTCATGAACATAAACACATCCAATGTATTGCTTTAAAGAGTGAGACTTGTCTTCCACATGGATAAAGCGTAAAGATGAAGCTGACATTTCTCACCTGATTGTTTTTTTTTTCTCTTCTTCATTCTTCTTCTTCTTTCCCAAAACAGAAAGTCTCACTGAACTCGACATGGGATTGTAAAAACATACGACTACAGCAAAAGGATGAACATCGACACAATTTTCATTGCTTTTGTAAGTAAATCAGTTTTAAGGTGCTTTTTTTTTTATGTGGTTGCCATGGCACTGTTCTTTTGCCCACCCACGCCGAACGCAGACGCCACAACGGGATGTCAATCAAAAGGCCTGCCGGCCGAGGAGCCCCCCCCCCCCCCCCCCCCCCCCCCCCCCCCCCCATGTGAGAGTCACGTCCGCCCTCCCCCCCACCGTCATCCAAACATTTTCGCCGAGCTGCACAATAATCCCATCAACTCCTCAAGTTATCCGCTGTGTTTTCGTGATGTGTGTGTGGGCTCCTAATCATCTCATGCGGCGATAATGTCGGAGAGAAAATCACAGGAGGCGGGAAGGTGACGACAGCGGGGTTGGAGGAGGAAGGCAATGACGAGTAGCGGTCAGGAGTGGGGAAGGGAAAAGATGGCGTTCTGCCATGTCGGACGTCCGTCCGTCGCCGCAATGAAAATTGTGCTTTCGTGCTTCTTCAGCTCGACAAGAAATATAATGTTCAAGCTGCAGCGCGGGAACGATGCTCGGGAACACAACGGGAAAACCCAAATACACTCTTGAGGACAGATTTGCAAAGTGAAACAAAGTCAAGTTGACAAGCTGACCTTATCTGACCTTAGCGAGTGCGCAAATCCTGCAGGATACAAGGGAGAGCGTGGGGGTTAGGGTAGAGAGGGCTGTGACTGTACCACTGTGAATCAGAGATAGAGAGGAGGGGTGGAGATGCTTTGAAGGGCAGAGGGAAAGTGCTGGAGTGTGGGTTGGAGGTACACAATGGTGCTTGAGCTTATGGCTACACAGTATGTCGACGCAGATCCACATACTGTCCTTAGAGAGGACTCTGATTTGTCCTTTGGGAGCTTCATTGTCACAGGACATGTTTCGTTAATGGCCATATCCTGGGTGCAGTGAAGTTTGTGGGTTGAAAACACAGACCAATGGTTCCAGTCATACACCAGTGACAGCTGATTTGATGACCCAGCGTTCATAAACCCTCCCTCCCTCCCAAAAAAACCAATAAGTTAAAAACATGTTGAAAGAGCATCAAGTAAAGGGACCTTATTTTGTGGCAACCACACTAAACATACATCTAGACTCGTCTATGTTTCTTCTCTAATAAATTACACAATTACAACCGGAACTCAAACCAGGTTGACCCATGAAATGGCTATAAAAGTGGCCTCTGTGCGCCAGTCACTGTCTGGAGGCCGGTCCTGCTCTGTGGGCCATGATAAGAGGAGCAGAGAGAAAGGCAATGACAGGGGAGCTTGGCCTTTGTTATACCAACAGCTCTCGGGCCTTGAGGCCGACCGAGCATCACGACTTGTGCACCGTTTCCATCTTAAGTCAGGCGTGCTGCATAGTTTGCGTGTGACCTTTTGTCACGTGGGCCACACAAGAGTTGGGCCTGGGGTTTGGTAAAAGGGGGGCGGAGGGGGCGGGGGAGGGGAGGGGGGCGGGGGCGAGGGATGAGCATGTGTGGGAGGGCGGGTGGGTTCGTGTCTTTAGTACGGGGAGAAGATGATGGGCGTGTGTGTGGCCCGCAGTGGACCCGGGGCAGGCCGAAACAGTGCGGGGCCCAGGAAGGGGGTCTGGATGAAGGTGGTGCCCACTGGGTGGCGCAGTGCCAGCGGGTTAGTTGCCAATGTGCACAGAGTTGGCGGGGTGAGGGGGCTGGGCAGGAAGCCAGTGGTCAAGCTCTTGGTCAGCTGCTTCTGCAAGGCCAGTTTGGTCTGGAGAAGACAGGGGGGGAGGGGGGGGGGGCGGTGAGAAGTAGGGGGGGGGGGCGGGGAGAAGTGAGAAGAAGACAGTGAGGGTGCAGCATGTTTAACAGGCAAACATGTTTCCTCCCAAACACTTTGTTTACATGCACAGACTGGAAACAAACGATGGAGCCTGAACAACATCCTGCACATCTGGAACATGGATGCTGTTTACTCATTTGAGCTTTAGACATCATTTGAAGATATAGAATTGAAAATCCTGCCACTCCATCACATCATTAATTACTGAAGGGTGCAGTGTGTAAGATTTGGTGACATCTAGAGGTGAACTCGCATGGTGTATCCTTCGCCTCACCCTCACCTTTCTGAACATGCAGGAGAACCTATGGTCGACTTCAGTTGTCATTAAAACTCAAAAGATGGTTAGTATGTCCACTGGGCTACTGTAAAAACATGGCGGCCCCCATACAGAGGACCCACTCCTCATGTAAATATACATTAATGGGCTCTTTTAAGGGAAATGGGAAAAAAATATTTATTATCATGAATTCATGAAAATGTCAGCAAGTAATTTTTTTGTAATATTTTTAGAGGTGAAAAAACAACAACCAAGATATACCAAAATATCACACACTGCACCTTTAATATGTACTATGTGCTGACCAGGAGGGAACTCAAGTCAATTTTAGGTGAATGTGACAAAGCGATCATGAAATGCCGTCTGCTATAAAAAAAATAACGAATGAACATAACGTGTACTCTGACCCTTTTCTTTGTCCCATCTGCTAACATGGTGAGATATATCATGACCTAGACTGCAGCCAGCCACCAGGGGGTGATCAAGAGCATATGATCCACCAGAGGGGTACGTTCCACGATGGCCATTGAAATGATGGGGGACATCTTTGAGATCAATTCATTCAACAGTGTGATCTATTTTGACTTGTTTTAATTTCTCATTTGTTAACATGGAGGAGGCAGCGTGTCACCCGCGGGTGAATGGGATAATTCAGTCATCATGTCGTCCATCTTGATATATACAGTTTATATGGTTTGCTCACACTGCTGCAGCACAGGAACACATGTAAACACCAGGCAGAGCTTTGCCTCCCCTGACTTACAGTGTATTAGAGGCTAATGCTTCAGAGATGGCATGGACACACTCGAGCCTATTTCGCTTGAGATGAAGCTTAAAAGACATTTACTCCAAAGCAGAGCAGTGTTAAAAGGATCTATTTTTTTTTGTTTTTTTTGTGGATTTGAAGATGAAATGCTCTGCTCGCTGCCACACAGCTCATGAACATGCAGAGCTCAGATGAGATTTGCTGAGATCCTGGAGATAGAGGTTTCCCACCGAGCTTCAAAAATTCAAACCATACGGCGCCTCTCATGTCTTTAAAATCAAATACTCACCACCTGAAGGCTCCGAAGCCACTTTAATGTCGGACCATAGAAATAGGTTCTCGACAGAATCGCTAAGCACTCATCGCTCAGACACGCCGCAAACGTGGCAATTTATCGGCGAAGCAGAAAGACAGATCGAGCGTAAATACAAAAGTGTAAAAGATACTTTTTTATAAATGTTTAGATAAATCTGCCTTTGAGCCCACTGGTGTAAGATCTGTGAATCCGAGCAGACTGCAGCTGAATATATGATTCAATGAATATGCAAATAAGTCATTTCATGGTGTAACAAAGTCAGAGGACTCTCTGAAGATGAATCATTGGACTGTTTCAATGGTTTTAGTGTCTTTGTTGTAAATGAGACTACAAGACCTTCCCTGAGCTAATGTTCATATACAAAGTTCATAAAGGGTTAGAGATGTTTATATGTTGTATAAAATATTGCTTAATGCACAGTTTATAAATAATTAGAAATATATGTCACAACTACTGAATAATTTGGCATGTTTTACTTTAAATATTGATCTTTGCTGCTGCAGAGGAAATGGAAATGGATGGATGATTCCTGGTGAAATGCATCATGGGAGTTGAAATGAACGTTAGACTTCCATTGGACATAGCGGTAAATTTAAATTCAACATATTTTGCAACGCTAACTTGCTGCATTATTGAAATGATATAACCGTTTACCATGTAGAAACCTGAGTCTTTCCACTAACTGTAGTGTGCAGCTGCTCATGTAAAAAGACAAAGACTGTCCCTTTAAAAACATCTCTGTCATCTCTGACATCATCTCTGCTCGGTCCCCTGACCCCAGCCAGGCCCAAAGTCCAGCCAGCTGAAGCTCTCGCCCCCCCGGTCCGACCCCAGACGCCGCCTCTCCTGCCACTGACCTGCGAGGACAGCGAGGTGAGGTTGTACTGGCTGAACGCCTTCTTCATGGCGGACACGGCCACGCCCGCATAGCCACTCCATCTCACGCTCTGTAGGAGGGAGGAGGAGAGATGGGGAAGGTGTTTAGACCACAGGAGCAGAGGAGTGATTCATCTGGAGTGCTGATTCAGGCTTGCGTTGTCAGAGCTGGTCAGTGTGGGTGCTGGGGGGGATGGGGGTGGGGGGGGGTGGAGGTGCGGGTGGGCAGCATGACTATTTTAGACCTGTCTCAGGGGCAGGGGGACTCATGGAGTACAACAGTGTGCTTAACCTCTCTGACAGTGCAGGCACACAAGCACGCTGCCTCACCCCACACACACACACACACACACACACACACACACACACACACACACACACACACACACACACACACACACACACACACACACACACACACACACAGTGTCGTGAGATGTGTGTGCGTTGGGGCAGGGGTCAAATCTCCTTCAACTGCATAAAGCTTTATTTCAAAATGCATTAGTTTACAAGCTGGGCTGAACCTCCTCCAGTTCTGGGACATGTGCACGGCATGTTCAAGCGTCTCAAGTGCTGAGAGAAAGGCAATTATGTGGCGCGCGAGTGTGTAGCAGTGTTGTGTTTGTCAGCGTCTTTACGCCGAGACTTACCGCTAAGCTGGAGCTTGGCGAGCTCTTGCTGTGGGGGGTGAATTTGGGTTTGGGTGGTTTTCCGGCCAGACGATCCTTGTGCCGTCTGCTGTTCATGTGCTGCCGGGAAACAGCGAGGAGACACAACATTAGCCGGCTAACTAGCAGCTGCGGCACCGCGGCGGAAAACAACTTGAAGATTTCATCGTGTGAATGAACAAAGGCCACACATCGATTACCACTGATGAGCGCGGGGATCAGACAAGAGTGGATTGACCTCTAGATGTCACCAAATCGTACACACTGTACCTTTAAACAGAGGCTTGATGGAACTGACATGATGAAAAATGCATGTTTCGATAGAGACGAGAAGCTCTGAAACAAACATACATCTATTGAATAATAATAAACTAAAAATGAAAAAATCCACATGAAAATGCACGGAGTCTACATATAAGCAATTTACTCACCTCGTAAACAAGTGACTATGCAACACTGAAGCGGAATCTGTTGTAAATGTATTTTATCATTGTACATGTTCAAACTAATTATAGCATTTGTGATCAGAGGATACTCTGGTCAAACTGATAACAGCATTAACATTACACATCACAGTGCACTAAACTACTTTATTTTGAACAATAATGCCTGTGATTTTGTTACGAAAGGTCGAGTGTGTAGGATTTAGGTGAAACTCATTTGCATCCGCGGTGGCAGAAACTGAATATCCAATCGTTATCCGTATTTGTTTTTTACGAGTGCATAATCACCTGAATGTACTGTTTGTTTTCATTAGCCGGAATCATTATATCACATCTGGAGCAGCTCCTCACTAACAGTGTGAGCGCGCAGCACCGAGATGTTGTTCCATATTTGAGTTTTAATGATAACTGAAGGCTTCCATATGTTCTCCTGCAGCCTTGGAGGGGAAGGTTGAGGTGACGGGTTTTCTACCGCAACACGCAGCTTCATCTTTGGTGGTCACGAAAGTCTACGCTGTTATAGCGTATACCATATACAATTCTCTTTTAATTTTGCTCTAAGATGATCATAAAACCCTTAATTCCATTGGGTGGTGGGATTTTATTGATAAAGCGTGTTTCATGCCCGGGGGGTGGATTTAATGAGTTAAGCAGGAACACACAGAGACCACGTTAAAATAAATCAGAGGTACAGTAATTGAACGAGGTGAAAAGAAAAAAAAAAAAAAACAGGGTTAAGGGCTTTTGTAAAGAAGTGGAAAACATATATATATATATATAATGAAAAGATATAATGTATTGAATGTATTGTGTGAATGAATATAAAGAATACATTGATGGTTTTTGTACAATGAATGTAATTTTATTTCTCTAAAATATTCTCTTTAAATACAGACGCACTCAACAGAGGCCTCCGTGTGGCACAGTGTTGTTATAGAGCCCAGAATGGAGATAACCTGTTGGCCTCTTATGAGAAGTGGAGGCTACCGTTCAGTCTCCTGTATGTATGTATGGAAGGGAAGCTGGAAGTATTTAAGTAACTTCACCATCAGGGGTTGTTAAACTCTTAACCCTGTACCGTTGAAGAACTGATATGTGAATCATATTTTGTGTTCAACAGACCTGTTCTTAAATTGCCCTTTTAATTTACTGTTACGTTATATAAATGTAGAGTGGAGAGTGTGTGTGGTATTGTACTTTAATTCATTCCAAGAAAAAAAAGAATCTCCCTCCCTGGCTCATGTGCTCCTGGGAAATGTGATGTTTATATAAAAACCTGTGAAAAACCTTTAAGTCACAGATGTGCTGAAGCATTTCACACTTGCCAACATTTTGCTGTATTTTTGTCATATTCCACTCCATCCCTATGGAAAGTTTCTGAGACAATCCCTCGGGTCAGGCGCGCTGTTTAATGAACATCAAAAGGGGAGAAATGACTTCCTGAAAGCTCGTTTGGTGCCAGCGTAACCAGAAAATTAAATACAGGAGGCATTAGTAGCTCACAATAATGAGTGGCAAATAAATCCCCTGCTCGGTGAAGAGCTTTGCAGTTTGTTACAGCAACAGATGATATCGGTCTAATGTGGAAAAATAGCTGCTGCTCCGATCTAGCTCGCTCTCACAACCTGCTTTTCAATGGCTCCATTCATGTGGCTGTAAATGAAAGTGCAGCTTTGATTTAAGCCCACACACACACACACACACACACACACGCTAGCCCTCAATCAAGGTGATGTTAAAATGGTCTCTCGGATTAAGTAAGGTCTTTAAAACACCATCAGTCAAATGTAGCATTTTAATACACATCATTTGCGGCAGTTATTTTTTTTGCAAATTGAGATATTACAGGTCAACGTGGTCCAAGTTCAACGTGTAATATCAGCCTGGTGATGATGTGTGGGGTAATGACTGAGCGTGCGCTGGCAGCGCTGCTCTCTGATTAATTCCACGGCCATGTCGCTGGTCTGTGGAGGTGAGGTAATTATATGCATGCTTCTTCTCCACTGTCTGACGAGGTTGGGCCGGAGAGCTTATCCCCACAGAGTCAACACTACGCCCGGGCCCTTTGCAACAGAAAGAATCCATCAGGTTAGCGACGCTCTCGCTTAGTACGCCTTAACAAATCAGCACGACTCGCCCGGGCCGCCGCCTCGCTCCTCATCTTTCATTTCATGCGGCACATGCAGAGTAGTGGGGGTCCCACAGTGACAGCTCCTGGATTTTTCCTCCCCTCAATCTCCACTGCTACTTTTACAGCCAAGATCCTCTCAGGCCCTTTTGAAGTGGAAAGGTTCACTTGGTGATTGAGTAGTTTGACGAGTTGCCAGACACAGACCATTCTGTTTGTCCCTTTATCCACTTAGAGCAGATTCGATACTGTGGGACCTTTTGAAGTTCAGCCTGTGTCCCGTCTGCTAACCTGGTGAAGGCAGGGTTTACGTCCTTTT
>JAFBJT010108785.1:42005-54493 GCA_016785325.1 Chascanopsetta lugubris
ATGGATAGAGAAATGGATGGATGGATGGATGGATGGATATATAAATAGATGGATGGATACATAGATATCTAAATGGATAGAGAAATGGATGGATGGATGGATGGATGGATGGATGGCTATAGGCCATGTATGTCAAAGATACAAATAGGCAAAGTATAAACAGGGGATAAGTATATAAATATAAGACCTACCACCGAGATATATGAACGCTAAATGATAAATAAATACATGTAAGTATGTAAATGAGTAAATAAACTCAGAGTGAAGTATAACAACATCTTTTCATCCTAAACGTTGGCAGTGGTGAGTTCAAGTGAAAGTCGATTTGTTAAACACTCTGCATTATGACTGTAGCTGTCTCTGATAGTGTCATCATCTTCCTCTTCTTCTTCTGTGGTGTCATTTTGTGCGCATTAGTTCTGCTCGCTAAAGGAACAAGCGTTAAGTGGGGCAGCAGCCGGCTCCTCACTCTCTATCGTGCGACACAGCTTTTTATTTTTATTCCGACAGGACTTCAAAGCAAATATGTTTGACTTTGACGGCCAGGTATAGCTCTGTTTCCTGTCGACAAAAATAAATAAAGTTGTCAAAGCTGCATTTAGACGTTTGTATTGTAGCTTTATTTGTTTGATACTAACCCGCTGTTTATTTTCCTGCAGGTTGATGACCCCTCATCAAACAGAGCCGTCCCACCTCCCACAAACTCATGTTCCACTTCTATAAATAAAATAAAATAAAATGTATTAAAATAAAATATGTTTTGTTTTGTTTTTCTTATTAAATCGAACTTAATTGAAATTAAATGAAAAATGAAAAGCTGCATTTAGATGTTTGTATTATTTGTTTGATATTAGCCTGCTGTTTATTTATAAGCTGGTTGACGACCCCTAACTAAACTGAGATGTCTCACCTCGGACTAAACTGTGACAGACTGTTCTGAAGAGCGGGATTCTCTCTGATTCACCAGGAAGTCATTCATATATATATATAAATAAGGGAATAGTCTATTTCCTGAGAATCACATTAGTTGCACACACTCTGAAAAACATAAGTGTTCCATTCGTCTCCCACAATTTTCTTTCTTTTCAAATGTCAGGACTTTGTGTGGTTTTGCCACTTTCCCTCTTGGAACTTCTCTTTGTTATTAAGCGCAGTCTAAGCATTACTTAACCCGAGGTCCTGGAAACACGCAGACCTTTGCGAGCGGCCACACTTTCCATTAGGACAACACCACGACAGATGATCTGACCTTTCGAGACTCTTATTACCCCTTTACACATGAAGGCACATCGCTCCCGAGCAATATTCCACAGCAGTGGCTTTAAGAACAATAAGCACAGACGAAAAGTATGAGGTTTTCCTCCCCAGGACCCCGGAGCTCCTCTGGTGTCCACAGCGCCATGAAGGATCTGCCGAGGACCAGAGTCTGCCATTTTTTGCCTCTTGTATTTAGATTTTTTAAATTCCTTTAGACCTATGAGAGGTAGGTGATGAGAACTATGGCTAAAAAAATCTCAAATAAAATAGAAATAGAATAGAAACATGGACCAAATAACCCAAGTTGAGTAAAGATTGAAAAGTGCAAATATGTAGGTTGCGCAGAAACGTTCACGATTGAGCTCCATGCCAACTAGTGGCTCAGTGGTGTAACTACAAAGCCGTGATTGGTCCGAGTGCCAGCTATATTTTTGCTAGAAACTGTCCCGACTCAGAGATTTTCAAATCCTGTGTAATCATGAACAAAATAACCCAACTTGAGGAGAAACTGAAAAGTTCACGTAGGTAGGTTGCTTCCAAACTTTCACGATTTAGCTATGTGGTTCTAGTGGTGTAACTGCAGAACACCACACACACACACACACACACACACACACACACACACACACACACACACACAAGGACGCGGAAGCCTTAAAAAGCTCATAGCAATGCATTGGTAAAGGTCGTGCCTACGGCAAAGGTCTGACACAAGTGTTTGGCAACACATCTGCCGCTGTTGCACCAATCAGTGATCTGCATTCATTCCAAAATGAATCCCTCCAGCGATACAGAAGTGGGGCCACGGGGGTATTCTTTGGGGTGTCCCTGCACCTGAAAAGGTGAGCCAGTGCTTTGACAGGAAGCGTGGCAACCTCTGAACTCACTTCCCCCGTCCAATTCTCCAAGAGTCTCTGGCAAAATCTCTCCGGGGGGCTCGGCCGGTTAATTCAGAAAATAATTGAAGAAAGCGCCGCCTTCCTGGAACCCGGGGCCCCGCTTGACACAGCGGAGGTGGTTAGCCTTTCCCTCAACCTCCCCAGTCTATTAGAGCCGATAGCATCACACCATCCCACCTCTTTGTCTGGGCTGCTAACTTCTAAAGGAGGACAATCTCCTGGGCCCACAAAAGGGATTAGAGGAGATTACCGAAGCGCTCCTCAATCTCCAGGAACCTCCAGGAATCTCGGTCCGATACCATGTTATCCCCTTGCGCTCTTACAGGAACAGACAGGTATAGATACCGATCGGAATAGCAGCAATAATACTGGCACGTGGCCTCTTTTGACTTCTATATACTGCATCTGAAAGGAACATAAATAATCTCAAGAGCGATATTTTATATTAACACCTTCAGGATAGGTTGACATTATTATTAAAAGTCTAATTTAGGAAAATAAGATATTATAAATGAGTGTGTTGGTCATTAAGACTGAATTCAAGAGATCTTCTTTTAGAGCCAAATGCGTCAGATATGTAAATGTTTTAAGCCAAGTTGTTAATGAAATTCACTAATTAAGTGAGATTGTTAATGGGGGAATTGATTCCTTTTTTTGTTGGATGGCCTTGGTCTACAACATGGGTTTTTTTTCTCGAGTCAATAATAAAACTCTTTTAAATTGTATTTTATACTGAAAATAATTATTCATTTATTTATTCATTCATTATTTTTTCTATGGCCAACAATATATATATTCTATTTATATATTTATTTACTTTTTTAAAATTATTTTGGGGGACAGCCTTGGTCTATTTCAGCGGTTGAACTATATATGTATATATATATATATGTGTGTGTATAAAATGTATATTGATACAGAGGTTTATAGAAGGATATTTGTTCAAACATTATTTTGCGCTCTAACAGGAACAGTTATAGATACCAATCGGAATCGCAGCAATAATATTGGCACGCAGCCTCTTTTGACTTTCATATACTGTATCTGATTGGGGAGTAATTGGGTGGGACCTCTCGGGGGAGGTGGTGGTGAGGGGGGGGGGTCGCAGCTGATTGACACGGTGACAGCTCTTCTCTGTAAGACTTAATCCACCGACTGCGTGAACATCTTGATCTGTGTCAGCTCCTTCAATAAACTCTCAAACCCAAATCCCAGATCAGCAGAGAAATTAGCCTATTTAGGAGGCGAGAGGGACTTAAGGCTTGTGCAATGTAGTGTGTGTATAAGTGTATGTGTGTGTGTGTGTGTGTGTGTGTGTGTGAGTACATGTGGGTTTGACTGAGGAGGAAACACCCTCAGTGTCTCTGCGGGTCGGTGACAGATGCTCGGTGGTGATGGGGAAGACGGGAGCTATGGCCCGAGTATAAAAAGGACAAATGAAGCCGAGCTCCGAGACCAACCGAGCTCTGCTGAGATATGAGGCCTTTATTCAAATCTGCAAGGCGTGCACTTTTGGGAGATGTTCAAAAAGTGTCTCATCCAATCCATGGCGGTGAATTCTCTGAGCAAAGTTAGATCTCTGAGTGCAGCCAGGTATTTTCTTTTTGAACTTTTGGAGATTTATGCTCAGCGAGCAGATCACAGGCTCCGTTTGTGCGCTTGTTGTCCTTGTACATGCACTGTACCTTTAAAAAGGTTCAAAAGATTCATTCTACATCCAGCACACGTTTTTTTTACCTACATAAATTCAAGTTCGTCTAGTCTCATTTTCTTATTTTGCATTTTATGAACTTAAAAGTGAAATGGATCTTCTCACACCTCAGCAGAGATAATAGGTCAAATTAATAATAAAGTCTAAACCATTTTCTGCTCAATCACTCATGGATCCTTATGACTTCTCAGTGAAAATATAAAAATGTGTTTTGAGAGCAGTGAAGGTTTCCACTCTGCACCAGGTGATTCCACTGATGAGACGTAACCAGCGGCAATTTCACCTACAGGTGCACAATCCCTCTAAATTGCATCTTTTTTTTGTTGCATATTTCTGTGTTTTTAGAAATGTGTCTAATTTTGACTTTGCATTATAAGTGCAAGATTTGCTTGGCTGATTTTAATTTGCATTTCTTTTGTAAAAAACAGAATTTCTTAGAGAAATGTTTTGATTCAAAACTGCAATTCCAAACAGGGTAAAGCATCTTATGACATTTTCCTGAGGAATTTCAACATTTCCTGATTTTCTGCCCGCAGACCTCAACACCTGAGCCCAGTTTCCTAATCAGGACCAGACCACATTGAAGGACTGGTTCCAATTCCAGACTGTCACTCACATTTCCTGTTAGTCCAACAGGAACATAAATCAAGCCTCTTCCCGCCTGCTCTGCCCGAAATTCCTCACATTACAATCACTTGGATCCTCTTAACTTACCAGAATCACCGACTTCCCCTGTATCGATTCAGTCCATCTGAGAGAACTTGTACATTAAACCTTGAAAAATCTATTCTTGTCTCCGCGCCTGTGATCTGCTCTTGGATTCCTGCCATTTCCTCAGCAGCATAAATTTCACATTTCTTTACAAACGGACAAAACACAAAAAAAAAAGCATGAAAAGTGACTTCAAGGCCGAATATAAACCTTTGATATGGTGAATAAAAGAAAACTACCATGTTTACTTCCCTTTGTTCTGCCACTTCTGTCTGCCCTCGTTATCTAATGTATAAGTCATATTTCAGTCTTTGCAGAGTCGCGCTCACTGACGTGTTTGGTTGAATTAGATGTGATCCTGACCCATCCTTATTTCCCCCTGTCCGTTTGATGCATGACACCACCACTGATACTATCGTCTCTGACTCACTGGATCAGCCACTTCACTCTCTCTCTCTCTCACTTCATTTTTCTCAATCAAGAAACAAGAAGTGAGATTTTGTTTTAATATAAACACCTTCAGAATGTACAAAAGATGGGTAAAGACTTGATTTTGGAAAATGAGCCTCAATATAAATTAGTATGCGAGTCATAAAGACTGAATGCGAGAGATCTTCTTCTTTTAGATGCCAAATGTGTCAGATATGTAAATGTTTAAAGGCAAGTCGTTAATGAAATTCACTAATTAAGTGAGATTGTTAATGAGGAATTTATGGATTTCTTTGTTTTTTTGGATGGTCTTGCTCTGCAACATTGATCTTTTTTTTCCCTAGGCGATAATAAAAGTCTTTTTTATTTGGTAGAATTTTATTTTATTTAAAAATCAATTTCATCTATTTTTTTCATTTTTATTTTTTTAACAGGGTTTATTAATTCAGAGGTTTAAAAAAAGACATTTTCTGTTTGGGGTCAGTCTTGGTCTAATACAGAAGTTTAAAAAGAACATTTTCTACCAACAATATATATTTTTTAATTTAATTTAATTTAATCCAATGATTGATCTACTTATTATTGTTAGGGGACAGCCTTCACACCTTGACCTACAGGACCCCAACAACACACCAACTGGTGGGTGGGGCAAGTATCACCCTTTGTATAAAGACTCTTCTATATGAAGACGCAGGTATGGACACCAATATTAGTTAATATTACAATTATGAAACGTCTTCACTAAACTCAATCAGCTCCAGTTGCCTGTTTCCACTTTGCATTTCAGACACGCAGCTCAACAGAGTCAACATCTTCCTCCCGTCCAGACTCGAGATCACGTTATCTCAGAGTCACTGAGCCGGACACGATGACCAGACTTGGATTTTGGGTCAAAGTCTGCGACGCTTCTCCCGGGGGAATCCCGCAACGCCATATGTCCCGGGGCCGAACGCCATCATTATACCCTGCGTCCTCCTCCGACGCTCATGTGGAATCTGTCACTGCTGTGACAGGTCACCACACCGAGGGAGGGGGGGGGCGGGGGGCTTGTTGTGCATATGTGTGGCGGCGTGTGTGCGACCTCTTAATCCTGCTAATAATAAACCTTGGGACGGTGGGAGTTTGGTTGCATGTGGCTGCAAGAAGCGGCTCACGCCGGCATGTTCGGCAGCGTGCCGAGGCGATACGGCTTTAAGACCGCGCACGATAAGCATCCCATGCTAGCATGGCTCCGCCCATTCCCACATCTCCCACTGACCACTGGTGAGGGAGGCCGGTTTGGGCCTGTGGCGAAAACAACAGGCCACTTACATAAATTAGGATGTGTGGGTGGAATGGTGCTGTGCCGGGCTCTCCATCACGTAGCGCTCCTTCTTGACTGCACAGCGAATTATAGCGCAGACGAGCAAGATGCCGAGTCAGCTCATGCAAGACGAGCCATGAGACGTGTGCGACGGCACAATGGAAGGAAATCGAATGTTTTTCAGTGACGCTAGCATGAGGGGCGTGGCCACAACAGCTCCATCCATCGCCCGCTCCTGCCCCGCCCCCTCCCCGGAGGGAGGCGGAGTCAAAACAGTCGAGCAATTCATTTGTGTTGCTCGTTCAGCAAAGACTTTGTGTTAAACACGGGCGCTGAAGTCTCAGTGGGGCCGAGCGGCGTTGTTCCAGACAGCAATGAATCAATTCATGCAAGTGGATTGTTCATGTTAACTGACGGGAGCAGCAGCAGCAGCAGCAGCAGCAGCAGCAGCAGCAGCAGCAGCAGCAGCAGCAGCAGCAGCAGCAGCAGCAGCAGCAGCAGCAGCGAGCGAAACCTCCAACACACGCCTGAAACATGGCGTGTTGCTTAAAAAGTAACTATTTATAGCGACGTCTCCCAGAATGTAAGGAATTATGAAAGTAAAAGATACTGAGTTACAGCATCAAAAAGGTAAGTCGTTATAGTTACTTCTCCCAAACGTAACTACTGTCTATAACTATTTTTGAGTTATAATGTTATGAAAATAACTGGTTATAGTTATAGTTTACAAAAACTAGTTTGTTAATCTAATGAGATCATTATGCATCCCACTTCTGACACCATGTGGTTCTTCAGAGAGAGAGAGAGAGAGAGAGAGAGAGAGAGAGAGACAGCAAGACAAACACAAACACACAGCGAGAGAGCCACTTTGCATTTTGCAAAAAAATTAAAAAGCCTCTGAAAATGTAATTAGTGTATCAGCACATTGAAAAACTAAAAACTAAATAAATACATTTGCAGCTTGTGACAGGTCCACAAATGTTTTTCTATTCTGCTGTAGTTTCAATAAATATGCACACGCACACACACACACACACACACACACACACACACACACACACACGTACAACATTGCAAGTTTCAATGATTAAATTCAAAATGGCGGCCTCCATAAGAGGCAGGTGTACGTCATTATCTCAGGCTCTTTCACGGCTGGATGTTGCTAAAAATCACACACTGACCCTTTAAAAAAATGATGGCTCCAATATCATATTGTATCGTCATCATGACGTCCACGCCATGAGATCAGTGTATCGCTACACGCCGACTAATCACCAGCACTTATGTCTCCGCCCCCTCACCAAAGGAAAAGGAAAACATGGCAGTTGCTCCTGTGACTTTGTAAGACAAAGACAGATCCAAAACAAACAGAGACGCACGCGCTCACTGCACATCCTATAAAACTTAGATGTCGTGCACTTTGGAGACTTGATTAACAATTAATACATCCACATCTAAGCTCCGCCCGTTATAGCTTTTTCCATTTCCGAGACAATAGCTTTTCTCCACCAACGTCTCCTCCGGCCCCCCGAGGGTTTAGTTATGGCGCTCGGAGTAGCGCTTGGCCTGCGCCAACAACACGGAGACCTCACGAGTGCGTCATAACTCCACCGAAGCTGCTCCGGCTTTTATGACGTCGGACGTGCGGCAGTAACACGCCGCCACAAACGCACACCAGGCCGCCGTGATATACACACGGCGCTTTAGGAGATCAACCACCAAACATTATCTCAGAGATGTGAGGAGAGCTGCAGCTATCGATTGAGACGTTCACATGCTGACATTTTCATGAATTCATAATCATCTGAATGCTTAATTTGTTTCCTATTCCCCTTAAATTGGCTCATTAATGAATATTTACAGGAGGAGAGGGTCCTCTCTACGGGGGGCCGCCATGTTTTCACAGCAGTAAAAGAGACGGTACTGAACTTTAGAGTTTTAACAACTGGTGAGGTCTACCATAGGTCATCCAGCAAATCTTACACACTGCACCTTTAAAGATTCGGTTATTTGCTTCAGGAGAATTGTAATCGAATGATTTTTTTTTAGAATCGATTAGAGTTGATTGATCGATGAATCATTTAAGCTCCAGATATGAGCTGCAGAATATCCACAATACTGCACCTGTTTTGGGGTCGACCGAGAAATATGGCTGTCCTTGCAGAATACTGTAGACTATCCGGGCGCTGTTTCCATAGGTGGGGTCATCGGCGTCCGAGGCGGTGACCTGCAGCACGGACGTGCCTGGATGGGAGCAACCAAGAAGAAGACGCGTCAATCACTGTTATTTCCTGGTCATCACAGACTCCCGTCAAATATATTCATAGACATTTAATAGTAGAGTTAAAATCTCTCTCCCCTCCCCCTCAGGGCAACCCAGGAGAAGGAGGAGACAGAGCATTTGGTATTCTGGACACTTCTCGGAGACAGACTGAGAATTAAGAAGAATGAATTAGTCTAAAGGCGCAGCTGTAAACTTAATTCAGGGGCCGCGGTCTTCAGAAGTCCCTGTATACGAAGCAGAACTCCATGTTCTGGTCAATTTGACCCAAATGCACAGACAGGGCCCATGGGAATATTATTATAATTGGATTCAGAGTCGTCCATTCTTACTTTTAGAAACTGTTCCCTGATGCATGAAGCACAAACAGTCCTCTGCTAAGTGCATGGTCCCTATGTTACGATACATGAATAAAAAAAATGGATAACAAATAATTGTATTACGGATAAATAATAATGTAAAAACAATGATTCACTTGAAAGTCGCAAAAGACATTTTGAGCAAAATGTATTGCAGTACCTCCGTTTGGCCACTATATCTTCTTGCATGTCAGTTTGGTGCAGTTCCTGTTTCCTGTTTACACAGAATGGTTTCACTTCCTGCTTCCCATTTACACAGACTGGTTTCACTTCCTGCTTCCTGTTTGTGTAAACAGGAAGCATAAACAGGACTGCACCATACTGTGTAGTATGGTGCAGTCCTGTTGATCAACTTTGCCCATGTCCTCACTCTGCAGTGGGACGAGTGGTGGGCAGATCGATACTTGATTTATATTGTAGTGGTTGTTTTACTTCACACAAATACACAGTTCTATGATTTGTTTTATTAGACATGCTGACATTTCTAAAAAGGTCCAACACTGAATCATATTTGTGTTGCTGCCGCCATGTGCTTTTTGAAAAGCAGTTTACCCTTGAACTGCAGTGCATCATGGGATATGTCTGGCTGGGAGGATTCCACCCCCTGGAGGCTGGGATCCGAACTGTTCATGCATTCATCAGCAACATATGGAGGAGCCTTTAAATTCAAACACTACTGTGAGGCGACGGGTCTTTGAACGCAGCGTCAGCGACACGTCCTCTCAATCGAGACAACAGATATCAAATCAATCATGAATAACACGTCGGCCTAATGTAAACAAAAACCGGTCAGATTCCATTTTTGAAAAATGGTGCAGAAGCTAAATGACTGTGTGAAATGAGATATGCAACATTTTTCTGGGGAAGCTTTTTTTTTTTTTTTTTTTTTTTCCGACAACAAAAACAAATGATCTAAAAAACATGCGGGACGCCTCATTATTTACACTGTTACTTAAAAATCCTGTGTATGAAGCATTGTTGTTCAATTTAACACTTCAGGAGTTGCTGGAACAGCATTACAGGCTTCATTAACCCATTATAATTGCGCGATGAGAGCATTGTAATCGCACTACAAGCTTATAGAATGGATTAGTGTATGTGGGAATCACTGTAACGTTGGGGCCTGCACGCGAGAACCTGCAGGAGATGACGTTACTGATTAACACAACAAAGCCTGGAACACTGTTGAGTACAATTCTTAAAACTTTGTTATATTTGGATTTCAGTCTGACGGTTGTTGGTTCGATACCCAACCTGTGTTCTTGCTGGAATCCTGACATTTGAATAGTTTGAGTGGGTTTGATTAGAAAAACCTTTGTCAAGATGAACCTCTATAAATACTTACCAACATGTATATATACATACTGTGTGTATATGTATGAATGTGTGTGTGTGTGTGTATATATATATATATATGTATATATATATATATATATATATATATATGGATACTATGGATATGGTTGTTGGTTGTTATTATGGTTATTATAAAAAAGTCTTATCCCAAAATTTCTTGCAAAACCATAAATAACACACCAATATTATAAACCCAGTCACGTTCAATGAATCATTTATATATCCGCTTTCATCACCTTCCGTCAGTTTTCAATCCTTCTATCACCTCTTATCTCTTTTGAACTCATCACCACCACCACAAAAACATTAAGCCCCTTTTAAGAAGGATCACGGTCGATTTATGGAACTGTTTTAAAAAAATGCGTTTCTCCCCCTCTGTCTGAGTCAGAGGGTCGTTTCAAGGCCACTTTCATTTCGTTTAGAAAAGACGGACAAAAAGAAATCCGATTTAACGAAGCGGCACTTTGTTTGTTTGTGAGACGCTGGCCTGGACTCAGCGAGCTGGAATGAGACGCCGTCGTCTTAATGGGTTAAAAGACGTCAATGAGTAGAAAAGTGGCCGGGCTTCAAAAATGAAAAACGGAGTCTTATTTTCAAAGCAAAATAAAATGCGTAATAAGTACATTTTTGATAAAATATGGCCGCGCAGTGGCGGGAATAAAGCAGAATTGATTGGTGCTATGTGATGGATAGCAGCATCTACTTGAAAGAGACAAATAAATCATAATGTTCTGCCCTTTGTTTGCGACCCCGAAGCCCCACCCTTGATCCATGTGTGCAAACGGCTCCATTTCTGTACATTAGCTCCATAAAACTCAATTATTCATCATCTAAACTAGTGGTTCTCTACTGGTCTGGGTTCAGGACCCACCTTCACCCTTTAATGATGAGCCACGACCAAAATCAATATAAAAAATACATATTTGATGTAGCCAGTGTCGCACTTGGGTTTTGCCATAACAATGCATATGCAAACCAGCGTTGATGGTTTTCTTCTATCTGTGCATATTAGCATTACAGGGCTTCAACGCCACCTGCTGTTAAGACGTGTGAATGGACGACACTCCGATGCATTAAAAATTCCGACCCAGTGATTCTCATCAAATGGGTCATGACCCAAAAGTGGGTCGTGAACCCATTTTTAGAGGTTCACAAGCATTATGGGGAAAAAAAAGTTTTTTTGGATTGGATTTCTGTCTATTCACACTCTGTAATGCCCTGTAATGCTAACATCTGCAGTTTGTTTACATATGCTAACTGAACATGGCGAAGCGCACCATAGGTATACGACACCAATATGAAATATGAATTACGTTAGTACAAATTCATGAAAATGTCAGCATATAATTGTTTTGTAATATTTGTAGAACTGACAAAAATGACAATAATCTTACACACTGTACCTTTAATAAAAAATGGGCCTGGATTTGGGTTGCAGCTTGTCATGGTGGGTCCCTTAACCAGGCCAGTTGAGAACCATTGATCTAGACAAGCATCAGCCTCAGGGTGCACGGACAACAATTAAACAGCCGTTTTTTTCTTTAGCCTTCATCTCCAGCATGTCCCTTCACTCCCAAACATCTCAACTGGGAATCAAACAATAACCGTCAGACCTTTTAATAAGGAATTTTTTAGGAAATGTCAAATCATCCGGTACGTGTCCAGGTAATCAATTTGGGGGAAAAAAAGGCGACCAATTAGCCGGCAAACTCGCAGAGGGACCCATTTCCTGCATTTCCTAGGGAGCATCAGTATATTGACAAACGCTGGGGGATTAGTGCTGTGGAGTGTGAGGACGTGTTGATTGTTACAGCCGAGACCAAAAAGGACTAAATGGATACGAGCAAAAGAGGAGGTGGGGCGGGCTGGAAGGAAGGAAGCTAACAAAAAAACAAAGAAATAAGGGCTAATTATTTTCTCCTTCACAGTCCTTGAGCTCTTTGCCTGGATCATCGATGGTGATTGAATCTTTTTTTCGTCCAACCTCTCGATAAAGTTCTCAGCCAACACTGAAACTCTTGAAACCAGACAAAGAAACCCATTGCATCGCCACGGCAACATGTTTACTATTAATCAAAGCACTTTAAGACCTATTTCCGTCTGACGCTAACTACAAATTTAAATATGAAACCCAGTTTCAGACCAGAGCAGATGAAGACATGTACTGAGACCACTCCCTAAT
>JAFBJT010108786.1:7300-34049 GCA_016785325.1 Chascanopsetta lugubris
CGGGGGGGGGGGGGGGGGGGGGGGGGGGGGGGGGCACAGCATTACTTTGAAAAACAGTGCAGCACAGACACTCATCAATGGCATATTATTTGCTGATATGAATTGATCACTCTCCAAATTGTTCATAGCAATGAAGTGAAATTGGATGATTTCCGACGGCACACCTGATGAAAGTGAAATCACTGGTGTCGTGTGATCTGAAGTCTGCCTGGATACAAACGTCCTGGGAGCAAAGCGAATGCACTCTACATGCTCCTTCTCACTAAGATGATCTGTAGATGTTCTGATGGATAATAAGCTGCAGTGTCATTCCCCAGCCAGACACACGTGTCTTCAAACCAACAATGTGTTCATTTTAGGAAGTGATGGAACCAGAGTCCATGCAGTCAAATCAAGATTTGTAAATATAGAATCCCAGTGTGGATGTTCAGCATCATTTCCCCTTTGATATCTTCTCATTCATCAGAGTTGAGAAGCCCCATTAAATCTTTTGGTCTCTACAACAATGAAAGACGATATCCATCCGTCGATGGCTCAGGTTTGTCAGAGCGACCTCTCGATGTACCTAAACAACCCTTCAGTACCTTTGCATTATTTATGTTGCTGTATGGTGAAGTCGCTGTTGAGGACAACAAACAGAAAAGTTGGCTGTGACACAAACGGACAGACCTGGGAACATCAGGTGTGTGTCTGACGACAGGAGAGCTGCATGAAGACTGAGTCAGAGACTCTGGAGTCGGATGCATGTAATTATACAATCAAGGCCATATTCTCCTGCTCCTGTGGTTGATGTCAGAGATTTGGGTTCTCTGCTTTGCCTTCCATCCATATGGTGCCCGTGCACTGCACCTCTTTGTGGAGCCGAGCGTTCGGAGGCATTCATAGTTTAATTATTTAAACACTGTCAACTTGGTGGCTGGCTAACAAGCAAGGGGAGGGGGCAGGTCTTTCCTCTTCAAAAGAGGCTTGATTTGCTGTGATTTAGGTTCACAACTCATTCAAGCAAAAGTTAAGGCGCATTTTATTGGATCCGTGGGAATTTCTAAGATTTGTTGTCTTGCAAATCAGAGGGAAAACAACATAAAACGCTCTGAGGCAGAAAATCAACACATTTCTCGACTGGAGCACTGAGGAAAGAGCCATCTTTGTCAAAATGTTCCCATGCGTGAGTCATCACGCCTTTACCCATGAGTGTCCAATTTGCATAACTACAGTTGCAGCACCGAGGGAAAGTCTGTCTCTATGAGCTCGATTCTGTCCTATCTTGTCCCTCAATATTTCCAATCGTTGCCAGGGGAAATACTGCGATGATCCGAGGACTTGATTCGGTACAAAGTTGAGCATTAACTGTCTTTAACTTTAAACACCAGACACCAACAGTATTAGATTATACATCTCGCTCTCTTTCCGATGGATTCTGCAGAGAGGTCACGCTTTAGTTTGCATTTCACGCTCCAGCATCTGACACCTTGAACGAATGCTAGCAAAGGTTTTTTATCCAACCACCTGTTACCTGTCCAACTAATCCTTATTTATTTACGGTTGCGCGTAGCATCAGCACATAAGCCTCACGTCCTCCTGCGCAACTGACCTCTGCTGCTGTGTGAAGTTTGTTCATGGGTTGTCAAGTGTTGTTACTATGGAGACCAAGGAAACTGGACATTATTAAAGGGTGGAGCTGATCAGCTTTGACAAACAACTGTCAGTCCAGTCAGCGCAAGGCAAATGTACTGCGGAAGGACAGGCGGCTGGATGTGACTGAGGAATTACCACCAAAATGACCGACCTCAGCATCTGCGGTGGGCGTGGCTGCGATGGTTCCTGAGCAGCTGCGCGTCCGAAACATCATTCAGGCTCCGGAGGGAAGTCGCTGTGGGAAATCCACGCTGTGTTCTGTGTGATGTTTTCATTGATTTATTTTGAGAGGAATATTCTATACTCAAATCTGACCCCAAAACAATTTTCCGGGTAATTTATGTTTGCTGAAATCCTTATGGTAAAAATGGTCTCCATTTATATATCACTTTATCAAGTCTTGAAAACCTCTCAAAGTGCTTTACAGTAAAGATTACATTCACCCAGTCACTCAGATATTCACCCTGGGCATCTGTTTGCATCACAGTTTATGGGACAATGTGGTTTCAATGTCTTGGCCAAGGAAACTTCAGCATTCGGAGTGGGTGGAAGCGGGAATCAAACCCCCAACCTTCTGGCGGTATTAAACAGATATGCCTCTTCCATCTCTTTAGCTCTGGTTACGCATATGATGGAGGACGGAGGAGATGATGATGAGATTCACACCTGGCGTTTGTGAGTTGTTTTTTTCATCAATGAATATGCAGATTTGTAAGTGTTCTAAAAGATGCGTTATAATCCAGTTACCAGCTCTAAGGCCCAACGAGCGAGGCGAAGGAGGGATTTCCATTTCATTAAAATCTACAAACCCAGCGCTAGATCCCAGATACAGTGTAACCTCAGGAAGTTTCCTTTTTTAGAGTTCATGATGTTTTTTTAGGCCAAGTAACTGATCAATCAACCAGGAGCTATTTTCGCTTATGTCGGTCAAGTAGATTTTGCTGGATTTGCTATAATACACTTTTTATGGCTTCCATCCCATGCCCTAACAGATGGTGAGCTTTGGCAACACGGAGCTGGCTGAGAAACACCCTTATGATTGAGTTGCCCATTCTTTTACGTGCCTAAGATGATGATGTGGAGAGCAATCAGTGAAAAAGGCACAGGAGCGGAGCTGCTTACATCTAGCTATGTTTGCAATCCCTTATAGACCAACTGGAAGGTTTGTTTAGCTTCTTAGCTTTGACTGCACTTCCAAGAAATAGTCATAAAAGCCAGACTCTGCTCACCACCAGATTTGCCCCTGATGCCACTCAAACAGTCCAGCTAAGACTGTGACAGGTGTACGTGTGTTTAATGCGTTGGCATTTCAGTTGAAGAAAGAAGAAAAGCATTTATTTGCCTGCTGTTCCACATCAACTGCAGTCATCAGCTAATGGCCGACTTCAGTCCCACACTGCAGGGCTCTTCCAGGCTGTGTTAGTCATTAGTCTTACGTTGGGAGTGACATCACACGTATGCTTGGGTTTCTAAGTGACTCTTGGTAGTGTCCCCTCTAACCCAGTAATTGGTGGAGAAATGAGAGAGGGAGGGAGAGAGAGAGAGAGAGAGTAAGAGTGAGAGGGGAGGAGTGTGTGCAGAGAACACACAGAGGCGATTGAGCCTTTTCTCTCTTTCTCTAATTAGCATTATTAGAGAAAGAGCCCCGGGGGAGGACAGATTGCATCTCATCCTGAGCGTGAGACCACTCATGTTGGAGAGCCCCTCTGAGCAAACCCTGCTCAAGGTGACAACATCGAAAGTCAAACTGGCAACCCCACACAGCTCCCGTGGCTCTGGGAGCTCGTCTGCAGAAATCTGGGGCTCAACTGCACCAACTGGTTTGACTAAACTCATTGTGCTGCAGGATCAATCCTCTTTTCAAACCGGAGTCAAATCTGAAGGGTACAAAGTGTAAGATGTGGGGACATCTAGAGATGAAGCTGCGTATTGAATCCACCAGCTCACCCTCACTCTTCTGATCATGTACGAGAACCTATGGTCGACTTCACTTGTCATTCAAACGCAGATGTTTAATATGTCCTCTCGGGCTGTTGTAAACACAAGGCGGCCCCCCAGAGAGGACCGGCCCCTCCTGTAAGTATACTTACCGGGCTCATATCGGGGGCATGGGAACAAAATAAAACATTTAGGTGATTTGAAATTGTCCAGTATTTTGGAATATTTTCAAAAGTGACAAAAAATACTGATATCTTACAGACTGCACCTTTAAGAGGGAATCCTCATTTAATGTTCTCATTAATGTCTATGCAAGTGGGTCCAGACCCCACTTTGTAAAATGAGTCAAATGAGAACTGAGCAGGACGTGTAGGATCTCTCCGTCTCTCGGAGGACGGACGGACACGTGAGACGTTTTGCTGTTGAGTCCGTCTCGATGCTGATGACTGTCTCATTGTGTGTGTGTGTGTGTGTGTGTGTGTGTGTCCTCCCCCTCTGCTCTGTGTGTGTGTGCGTTTGAACACCATATTGTGCTGTTGCACTTAGACAGATAAAGGCTGGAGAGGTCAGTGTCCGGAAGAGATGAACAGACATCAAATTCAGAGAAAATACATTTAGAATGGTTTACTTTAAATTAGGAATGCGCTTTGGACATCGTGACTGTTCTTTAAGGTCAAGGGTCGATATCTGGAAGGGGTCGGCTCAGTCTTTGTGAGTGTGCCTGTGAACTAAGTTAAGAGTTGTGTGTGTGTTCTACCTTCAGTTAAGTTTGATCTCCATTGACTTTATATCCTCCTAATAATCAATATACATTTGATATAAATCTAATATATATATCAATTCCCCAGTCCCACCCACCATTCTGATTGGTCGAAGGGCTGGAGTCATACTGAACATCAATGAAGGTATCGGACATACATGAATGACTTGTAGACTGGAACATTTATAAGTATGTTTAATGGGAGGGTTGTTTGTGGAGGCCGGCAGGTCACATGACCGTGTGTTTCCTCAGGCCCAGAATGAACAGTTTGACTTTGAATAACGAGGAATTGATCGTAATTGGTGCTTCATCACCTCATTGACAACTCTGGATCATGTGATCGTGTCGATAAGGCTTATCTTTATGCATATTTCCACACATGGCTCCTGCTGGTATCTGGTTTTTACCTCTGCCATCTTGTAAAGTAGCACACCATCGTACATGTGTGATATGATTGTAATATGATTCAGATGATGTTTGGGGATTCTGACACTGAGATATGTATGAAGTTCCACAGAGGAAACTGGACTCACTCGAGCCTCAAGCCCAAAGTAAGTTATAGGAAAAGTCTGCCTCACGGGAGCAAACAGTTGGAGCTGAGCCTCCCGTCCCGTGATGAATGTAAATCCAATATTCAATCTCTCTGATTTTCACTCCACCAACACTTGAGAAAAATATCTTTTTAGATTTTGAGCAGCAGCCTCTTCTATCAAAGCTCCGTCTCAGCCTGGTCCATTTAGTCTCCTATTGGCATTTTAAACAAATAGATGAATAAAATGCATCAAACTCAGTGTTCAAGGATTTTGTGTCAGAACATTTTTATCAACGTTTGTGTTTTAAAAAATGAGGGCAACTTTGATTTGGAACAGTTTTCTGCATCTTATAATTATTTCCTTTATCTTAAGATAGTAATAATAGATGAGCTGTTTTGTCCACATCTCCCTCTCATCTGTTTGTACACAAACATGCGCACGCACACACACGCGCGCACACACACACATGCACACACACACGCACACACACACACACACACACACACACACACACATGCACACAAAGTAAAATCCAAGAAGAGATCTCATTGTTGTTTCTTTCATTTCTCCTTGACACACATGAGCTGTATTTGATACGAAGCTGAGACCAAAGGTTTTTTCTCCTGCTTCTCAAATTCAGCTCCGAGAAACAGTCACATATAATTTCATGTTCCAGCAAAATAACATAATACGAGTTGCTTTCTTAATGTTTTTGTATTATTTACATTATGAGGTTGATCAATACAAGTTATGATGAAAAATGTGTGATCAGCGTTATCCACACAGGCACTTTGCCCACTTCTCTCTCTCTCTCTCTCTCTCTCTCACACACACACACACACACACACACACACGTTGTAAATTGCAGTGCATGACTCTTTCAAGATTTCACACAGAGACAAACCCGTTTTATGCACAGTGTTTTAGACCTTTTGATTTTAAGAGGGTCTTGAGAACATATGTTTGCATCGTTACTGAATTCTGCATCTCAGTTCATCAAATAACATGAAACATGCATTCGTTCAATGGGCTTCGTCTTCAAATCCAACATCCACCCTTTGATGTTTCACTGCAGAAGTGCAACTGAAAATATCTGTCAAACAAAATGCAGGGCGAGAGACTCTTCCTTTCCAGTAAACCATTTGTTTTTTCTGTTCATTGATTCCGTGTGTAGCCAAGTTAGCGAGGGCAGTTTTTGTGTTGCAGAGGAAATGGCACTAAAAAACAACCTGCGTCGGAGCTTTGGGCAGGATGGTTTGGGACGGAGGATCGTTAATCTGAGGACAAGAACCTGGGTGAAGGTGTGACGGCCTTATTCATCACATCATTACACACAAACACGAGCCTCTGATGATCTCCACAAATAACATTCATCTGAACTAAGAGAGGATGAAATAATGATTCTATAAAAACCACCCATGCCCCGAGAATGAAATATTTTGATCATTACCCCCCAACACCTCCTGATATCTCTTTCAGAATTACAATGATTTAAAAAAGGCAAGGATGTTCTTTTCTCTCCGTTGATCCCACCTTGAAACTGCTGAAGATGATGCCTCGAGCTTTATGGAGGGTGGGGGAGGGGCCTGAGTGCAGCCCATACATACCAATGACATTGAGCCCGACCTGAAAAAATGCTGAGACAGCCATATGCACATGTCTTTCATTCTGGGAAGAAAAGTATGCTGTGTTCCAACATCGACTCGTCTCAGAGCTGTTTGATGAGCCGGTGGTGTTTGGGATGAGTGGGCCGTCTCCGTGTCCTTCACTTTTAAACCGCTGTGGCGCAGACATGGAAAAAAGACTGTGAAAAAGCGGCGATCTGAAAAAGAAGGACCCTTGTCTGCACCAAGACTTTCCCTCCAAGGAAGCCTGGGTGGGTGGAGTGGGTGGAGTGGGTGGAGGGGGTGGAGTGGGTGGAGTGGGTGGAGTGGGTGGAGTGGGTGGAGTGGGTGGAGTGCATCTGAAGCACAGCGCCACTGCTCCTGCTCCCGGACTTCAAACACTTCCTGCTTCATTCTCATGTCTGCTCCCACTTTCATGTCCGGCGTCACATGTACGTGAGCATGTTAATATTTCATCTCTTGGTATTATCGACATGCTAACACCTGATGTAATATTAAATGCATGGTTTATCAATTCAAAACACGGTTACTGCTGTTGTTTCTCTCCACGGAAGAGAAGCCGCGGGCGCCAGTGGCGCAGTGGTTAGAGCTGTTGCCTCTGGAACCTAAGGTCACAGGTTTGAATCCACCTCAGATCCTGTTGCAGTGTCACCGGCCCTGACATCGACTCCCCCAAAGACCCTTCGTGTGCTGCTAGAGACACCCTGAGAAACAGATGACTGGGTAAGTGCTGTAAGATCAGGTTATCAAATCAAAGTTGATCTGTAGAGCCTGCATTCACATTATTTCTGGTACCTGTCATTGCTTTATTTCTCCACCGGTGGCAGTGTCAACAAGCACATCATCATCTTTTCATGGACTCATGGTGAGAGGTCAACGTGAAGCCATGATTCAAGTGTCAGCAGCGGTGAGGGAAGGAGAGGGAGAAGCACAAACCCAAAGACCCCTGACTTCCTGCTGCAGACACGCTGACACAGCCAGCGCCGCAGCTGTGCCCCCCTTAAAGTGGGCACGGCCACCGAGGCAGAAGGGGTCGTTTCCCAGCATCACTCGTGGGTACAACCTTTGATCTCCCTCTGTCTCTTCCCCCTCGTTGCACTTTTCTCCCCCGTCCCCTGTTCCATTACCATCCCTCGATGCCTCTGCTCGACTATACATGATGGTTAGAGTTGTTAGAGTTCAGCACGTCCACTTTGAGGTCATCTAGCTTTGTTAACTGGGGGCTATATTGTTATCGCTTACTGTGGAACAAATAAAGAAACCTGAGGGTCCGGTTATTTGTCCAGCATCCATTCACAGTGTCTGAATTCAGTAAGTTAAACATCTCAAAATGGAAGTCACTTCTTGTTGACGGTTAGCTTTGTAGCTTGACGTAAAGACGCTCATCATTGTATTTATCTTGAAACAAGTCCCATGTTCAAATTGTCAATTACCCAAAGGACATTACCACCTCAGGGATAAAATGATCATATTTTATGGAACATATCCAGTCAAATATCGGCTAACATCAAGAGAATGCGCTGACTCAAAAATACAAATACTCTGTATCGACAACCCCTGAGCTTCACCTCAGAATCCCTGTTTCTCCCACATCTGCTGGCACAGAGGGCAGCATGGATTCATAAGAGCAACAGTGATGAAGTCTGCCAAACACTAGTGATTTGATTCTATTTGTAGATCAAATAAACCATGACAGCAGATAACAAAGCAATACGTAAATCAGGAAATCAAGTTCTCCTCTATCCATCAGCCACTGAAAACTGCCTCCTCCTCCACTGTTCTCTGCATCTAAATGTGAAGAACTCACGTTATACTTCAATAACAAAATAGCATCCATTAGAACCACGAGTGCTGCTGTTTCAGTACCAACGCAAACATGAATATCCTGTGAAGGTGATGGAACCATGGGGAGATTCACCAGCGCTTTGAAAGAGCGCCACTGAACGTTACTCTTCCACCTCGTGTTTCCACTCTGCCCACAACATGCTTTAAACGGGTGTTCGACAGTACATCGTCACGTCCTAACAATTACTAACACGTCAATTCAAAACAGCCTTACTGAAGAAACACAACCTATAGATAGCAACGCACTAACAACTACAGACCAATAGCAAACGTCCCATTCATGAGTCGTCCTTTATGCTGAAAAGCTAAGACATGCCAGGCTGTTCAAACCCTGCTACTCGGCTGTTGAGCGGAACCAGGAAGTGAGCGCTCGTTAGTCCAGTTTCAGCTGCGCTCCATTGGCTTCCTGTAACTTCTAGAATTGTCTTCAGAGTTCTGCTCCTTGTGTTCACAGCACTTCATGGGCCCGGACCAAAGTACATCTCCAATTCCCTTATCAACGCCTCCAAGAACACTTCCATCATCTGCTGCTGCTTTACTGGAGGTTCCTGGCAGCGCTCGAAGGAAAATTGGGGATGCGACCTTTATTACGTGCGGCCCGAAGCTCTGGAACTCACTACCTCTGGATATCAGGGAAGACAACTCCACAAGTAAGCCACAAACATCTGTTCACACGAGCCTTTACTTCGCTTTCAAATAGCCTTTAACACTGCCGGCACCATTTTATAATAACTTTTTATACTATCGATCTTATGCTGTTGCACGATATGTTTTAATTAACTAAACCATTTATGTATTTTACTACCGTTTTACGACCGTTTCATTTATGTTTTTTATTAAATCGGCTGCCAGCATCGTAGATTTCAGAGCTGGAGACTGACTTTTCCACACTGACACTTGTCTGTCTAATACTGGGTTTTAAAAAGTGTGTATGACACACATGGGAAAATGGAATAGCTTTGTTTACCTGGCAGCTTTCAGCCGGCTTTCAATCTCCACAGCAATGAGACACACACAGGTAACGGGGAACACAGGCTCGGGCAGATTCCATGTGAATGTGGCCCTGAACATATGGACGGGCGGAGAGGGGGAGCCTGAAGCTCTCATTACATCCTGCAAACCATGACACATGCAGGCGTTTTCACTTTCAGCAGCAGCTACTGTTTGTTTTGCCCTCGTTCAATGATCACTGTCCACAGTGTTGCTAAATGAATGTGCTGTTTTTCATTTTGTCGCTGGAGAGATTCACCGAAGCATTTGAGATCCTCCCTCAGCGGAGAGGTGCAGCGCTTTGGAGGAACTCTCAGTGAAGAGCTGGAAAACAGCATTGATGAAGTGGAGCGTCATCCTCCAGACTGATGTGAGTGTGTCATGCCAAGGTCCCACCTTTGTGCTGGGGACATGTTGGGCCGAGTGTGAAGACAAGTGAAAGGATTTCCCCTATTTAGTCAAATGGAATAGAATGATTATCCTGACACTCGCGCTGTATAATCATGTAATGCACACATTGTTCTAATATGCAAATGAACCCTTTACTTTACAGGAGAGGATCCTCTGCAGAGGCCCCCAGGTTTTCACAGTAGTTCAGTGGACAAAGCAAAAGCCTTTTGAGTCGCCACAATAACTGAAGACTACGATTGTTTCTATTCTCCTACGAGGATGAGCAGGAGTGAGGGGTGTCCAGGTGCAACTTCACCACTGACAATAAATCCTTTTTCAAAAGCCAAACATTTACTCCACTGAGTAAAGTATCAAGATTGAAGAGGAATCATGAACTCATATTTCATTCTCTTTGTGTAATAGTGAAAATATCAAAGAAGAAAAACTGAGGGGTTAGAGGAGCGTTCGAGGAATGATTCACTCTTCAACATCGTTGCAGACGCCCGATGGCTGACTCACAAGTCCATGCTGAGGTTTGCTAACGGACAAAAACTCTGAAAACAAAGACATTCAGAAAAATGGTCAGGCTGACTATCTATGCAGAAATTGACTCTAAAATTGATTTCCCTCAACAACAAAGATAAGATCGACCTGGGAAACAAGAGAAACCCAGCTGAAGGAAAATGGTGGTCCATTGGCAGCTGTGACCCACTCGTACACACCCTTTGTGAGCTCCGCCGTGCGCACACACACACACACACACACACCCACGTGCGCGTACGAGCCCTGATGCACGAGTGAAGAGGAAAACGGGCATCTGGAAAAGCGTCCTCTGGGAGGAAGAGGCCTGATTTTTTGGGGCTGACTGCGTTTGCCCGCACGTTACGCAGCTCGTGTGCTGCCGGGTCACGACCCTGTTTGAAGTGGCAGCTGATGGCTGCACAGCTAATTGGTGAAACAGCACAGCAGACAGGTTCAGGGAGCCGAGGACAGCGTTGGACTGTGTATTAAGACACGTCTGAGACCACACAGCATATGAATGAATGCACATACGTGGTCAAGGTGGACGGGGGAGTCATTCAAGTCGACAGCTGGAGCTTAATCAACAAAGATCCTCTTGGTTTGTGTTTTTCAACCTACTATATAAATGTGTGCAAACTGCATTTATGAAACAAACAACTGTGAATCTGACCATTACATTTCCTCCTCCAGCTGCTGCGACAGCTGCTGTGACAATGAGATATGAAATGAGATGAGACTGAGATCATGTCAAGAAATGTCTCGTGATAATTGCCCACTCCACCGTGAAAACCTCCGGTTGTTAATCTACCGTTTGTCGCCTCTTTCACTTCATTTCGGATACAATGTCTCCAGCAGAGCGATGTTTGGATTCATCTGACGAGTCTCAGCTCATCTTCTGCGCCTGTGTGTTCATGGCACTTCTCCCTCCAGCAGTGGCCAGCGTCTTTATTTTTCATTCTTATTTGTCATTATGTTATTTTTCCCTGCTCAATGACTCATTCCATAAAAGGATTTGTTTTTATCTTTTGTAAGTCTCAAGGTTGTTCGCTTACGTCATCGAGGAATGGCAGCTGGGAGCAATGGGAGCAATGGGAGCAATGGGAGCAATGGGAGCAATGGGTCAACCTGACCCATTGCTGCTCAGCACTTTTTCACTCACCTGATAGTGAGTGGCTGAGAGAGCGAACAATTCTGGCTCGTTTCACACACACACACACACACACACACACACACACACACACACACACACACACACACACACACACACACACACACACACACACACACACACACAATACAAATCCTCATCCATAACATGATGAACACATGACAAACATGACTTATCTGAAGAGTTTCAGCGATGCAGAGACACCAGAGCTGCTTTAAATAGGGTCTTTTTATTATTTATATCCAGATACAGACAAAAAACATCTCCATTTAGAAGAGTTTTCTGTGAGATCTAGTTCCACATTGTATTTACAAATAATGAGTAGAGTGTGAATGATCTCAGAAGGCTGTGTTAGAGTTACTGAATAAATCTCTATTCCAGCTTTGCCTTCACCTCAGTTTGAAACACTGTGAGGAGGAGGTCACTGACAGGCGTCCGTCAGGAGGAGGTCACCGACAGGCGCCCGTCAGGAGGAGGTCACCGACAGGCGCCCGTCAGGAGGAGGTCATGTGACGTCGGGCCCGGCGGCGAGATGGCGTCTCTGAGGTCAGCTGAAGAAACTTTAGTCTCCGTGAAACCTGAAACGACAGACAGGGAGAAGAAGTCATGACAGCTTGGCCTTTGTGCAATGAAACATAACACAGAGCATTTCAGAATGTTGATGCCAACTCATCAATATTTGTTTGTTGTTGATTTAAATGACTGTTGTCAGAACTTTACACATTCAAATACCTTTTTTTTTTTTACTGGACCGGTGTTTTTATTGGAGGAACTGATTTTACATGCTTTTTAAATGTATGTTCCTGTTCTGTTGAAAATATGTGTGAAATGGTTAAATGTTGAAAACCTGTTGAAAAGATGTCCTTTGCTGCCTCCTACTGGCGATTATAGAGAGCTGTCTGAAAACGTGAACTTGTCGCTCCTGGATGACGTCATCGGTGAGCTCCCGCAGCTAATTCACGGCGCAGTCAGAGTGTCTCTCTTCTGGTTACCTGTTCATGATAAAGTGGGTCTTTGACGTCATTGTCGGTACGTATCCACTCAGTAAGCCCGACTTCCGTTGACAGACAATATTGCTGACCGACTAGATTCATGTCCTGAGTGAGATTGTGACAGTAACGCGTGATCTGCGTCAGGCCGCGTTCACAGCCAACACGCGCTACATGAAGAGCACTTCACTTCTTCACTTCTGAAGGCGTCGTGCGTTCGTTCTCCACTTGTACCAGACTCCATTTGACGACAGTCAAGAGAGGAAACCGTCGACCCTCTTGTCACGTGGTCCTTTGGGGAGGAGTTTACGTGTTTGACTCACGGAAGATATTCTGGGTCGTTTTTCAGACCGGAAACACAGTTCATCATCATAACAGGCCAAAGAACAGGCAGAGGCGCTTAATACATGCCCTTTAATTCCGTGTTTCAGGTCACTTTGAATGCAGGTGGTGCTTTAAGTTCTTTATACTCATTTGTGCGACACAATGTTTAATGTTCTGGAGGGAGTTCATATAACAAGTGGTGAATCAAGGATGGCATTAAATCATGGGGTATAAAGAGACCACAACTTCCACAGAGGGGCCAATTAAATGTCCAACCTCCACACTGGTCCTGCTTCAGTCAGGTCCACGTTCCGATGAGTTATGTTCTGCTCTGCAGCTTCGAGCACGGCCACAGAATCACAGACACGGGACATTTCAACCGTTCCGACGCAAACACAGCGGATGAGAACGATCTGTCTTTGGTGATACGATCCTTCATCACCACGGAGACAGGCGTGGTGATGTCCGATGCTCACGGGCAGACATGTGTTTGTCATCGTGGCTTATTTGTATTCAGAATTATTTCAAGTTACAGTCTCCACATCATCCTGATCATTGAGAACCAGCTTTTCCTGAATCTGGCTCTTTGTTACTCACCCTTCTAAATAAGTCTGCTGCAAGAAAAAACAGTGCAAGTGCCGTCACTCTTTCTGTTTGTAATTCCTTCGATGACATCAGCAGTGATGTCACTGGAGGCATCCAGCAGGTGTAAGGGGCATTTGAAATTCTCTTGAGAGCACAGGGCTTCTCAGGCTGCTGAGTGGAAGCTGGGGCACATGTTACAATAGACATTTCTGAAAGGTAGTAGATCATTTCCAGTTGCTTGTGTTTTTGAGTCTAAACTGCACTAGGAGAGAGGAAGAGTTGCAGCATCAGAAACTCCCAGATTAGTTTGGTCAGCAGATGCTTCATGTTTAGTAACGATCATATTTCTATGATGAATCCTGCCCCAGAAAAAGAACATTTAGTCTTTTCAAAATGCCCATTTGATCATTTAGTGAAAGTATTTCACGTTTACTTACCAACACTTGTAAAATATTCATCTGTGTTTATATACTTGCGGTGGTTTATACTGACACACAACTCATGTGCATTACTTGTACATAAAATACAGACTCTTCAGGCTCTGCTGTGGCCCCACGCTCTTTCAACTGGAATTGCCGGTTCTTCATTTCAGAGGGTCCCTCACCTCTCTCATGAAGCACGGTTCCTCTGTTTCCAGAGTTAGAACTCCTTCAGTGGAGATGTGGAAATCCCCTATTCTGTGTGATGTTAATTTTAGCAGACCATCTTCGTCATCATCGTCCAAGACCCATTCAGACACTTCCACTTGCTATATGAGGATACCACTCCCCAGGCATAGCTGAATACCATCGGCTTCCCTTTCTTATTTCCTTCAAATGAGCACTGCACTAATCATTTATAACCATAACACTGAGCCCTGCGTAGATCTGGCCCTGATCAAAAGCCAGCACTGAACATCAGATGGGCTCATTCAGTTGTAAGTCTGGTTGTAGATGAGCAGGACATCGTGGTCTGCTGTGGTGCCAGCGACGGGACTTTAGATGAACAAGAACAGAAGTGATGACAGCGTGCGGGTAAGAGCCATTACTCCAGACCTGACACCTTCTCATCCCCGGAAGCAGCTGCAGCCAATAGCACTGCAGGACAAGGTCAACATATTTCAGTGCTCACTAACTTGATTTGATGCGTGCTGCTGGTTTTAGTTAGGGTTAGGGTTAGGGTTAGGGTTAGTCAGGTGACGTTTGCATTCATTTCCAGCAGCAGTGGCCGTTCTAAAGCTGCCTATTTTGAAATGTTCAGCTTGTTCGTCTCGTCAGAGGCGGAATAATTAAAAACAAATCTTACCTCATCTTAGTTTCCATTTGATGTGATTGTAAGAAATAAGTCAGGCCTTATGATTTCTGCAGTTCTGACAGTATGTCATATGTTCAAGTTCAATGCTTGTGTACAAATTCAAGTACTTATATATGTCATTTGTAAACCTGCAAAATTGCGGTTCAAATTCAACAATAAAAAATCAGCACTGCTAAAAAGATTTTACTGTCGATTCTACTGTTCACGTTCAGTGATTAGATATAAATTAGAATGATTTACTTAACTGCTGTTTATTTTTTTCATATGTTGGCTATCTCAGCTTTCTGTTGAGTAATTAATGAAATGTAAATTATTTTTTAAAAATCAGTTGTTTCTATTTCAATTTGAATTGATTTGTCCAATAATTCATGTTATTCTAACTTAAACTGCTTGAAATGACCAAATGTAGCCTATAAGTTCATATCTGATTAATACAAAACATATTTGTGAACAATAATCAGTGGATTAGCAGATGACCATGTTGTTCGTTGCAGCTCTATTTGAAAGCACGTTGCGGGAGAGGATTGGATTTGAGAAGGTTTCTGCCATGATGAATATTTGTGCCACTGCCGATGCTTCTGTCCGGTGGAGGGCAGACCTCAGCGCAAACAGCTCGGAGAAGATCGCTTCAGCTTCAGCTTGTTCAATGGATTAGAATATGGATTGAATGCGCAGCTAACAGAGGGAGAGGCAGCCTCGTGTTTTGGGGATTGGGGGTTGATGAACACCTGGAGAACCTTAACCCTGACACCACAAACACCTCTGTATCTTGTGCTCTGCAATTTTAGAAAAACGGTCTGGGTTTTAAGTCTCCGTCTGCCTCAACACTGCCAGTATGAAGCCTGAAGCTAACGACTGGAGCACTGCGCACACAAAGGGAGTGTTATTAGAAACTCCTGACAGAGCACTTTGTGGAGTAGGACTCAGGCATAGTTAAACTCAGAGGGACAGTTTCTCTTAAAAGCTCTTGTGCCTGTCCTACATCTGTCTACAATTGGGGAGACTCAGTATGAAAGGGAAACTGGGTCATGGTAATGGCAGAGGAACATGGCATGTGTAAAGGATCGTCCTTTGAGAGCGAGAGCAGGAGAAGTCGGGAACAATGGTGGCCCCTTCAGATGAAGCCGCGCTTCACTGCTTTGTCAGCGCTGTAACAGCAAAGACTTGTCAGACGAAAGCTGAAAGTACTCTGCAGCCTTCCTCTCTGTCCCGCCCATACTCAGGCAAACTGCTGATCTGGGCTCGGCTCAAAAAAACAAATAAGGCGCTTAAGGTATTTCAAGGTCTCTAATGATGAAGGAGTTCAGGCTGAGTTAAAATGGTCGTCGGTGGTCATGTGGAAAAAGGAGAAATCCAAGGGACATTTATCTCAAGTTCTTATTCTGCATGGCTTGTGATAATTACTGCCTTAAAATTACAGTGGGGGAAAGCGAGATCCAAAGCACTCAAATCAGTTGAGAAGCCTTTATTCTGCTCAGCTGCTCACTGTGGGGTGTTTGCATTTGTGATGAAATGCACAAGCTTTCAAACAGATTCTTATTTTCTCAGCCTTGAATTGTACTTTGCTTTTTTTAATCATAAACTTAAAAGTCCTTGGCAGTTTATTCTGCAACACTCAGGCATAGAAGATAAAGGGAAAGAACAGGGTGAAGCAACATTGAAAGGAAACTACACGTATGTTTGTAACAGACTTTGTATTGTCATGTCATTTTCAACCACTTCTCATCCACACTCATCTGGATGGCAGTGCATTTCTACCAGTGCACATCTGGCAGTTCAGGATGTAAGTCTCAGGGCCAGCGACACTGCAGCCAGAGCGGGATTCTAACCAGTGACCTTTGTCTCCAAAGGCCACTGCCCTAACCAACTGCCACTGCCACCGCATCAGACTTTGTTTTTTTCCACGAATCATATTCCTCCCGTCGATCGGAGGATGTGTTTCAGACTTGTTGCCATGCGGTGGCGCAGACATGAGGAGAGCTCTGTCGGTCGTGGATGGATGCAGCCAGATGACCTTCCCCTCATCCTTTCCCCTGCATTCAGGAGAACTTATGGTAACTATTGTAGCTACTCAATCCTCCTTTGGAAACCTGCAGCACAAAACTCACATTGATGCAAATGATTAACTGAGAGAGAGAGAGAGAGAGAGAGAGAGGAAGAGAATCACGTGAAGTAAATAATGTGACCAAGCCCACAAAATGCTCGGATAAACGCTCTGAACCCGACCCAGCACACGACCTGCTGCCAGGCCTCATCAGGTCTGACTCAGGTCCCTTTCATAGCAGACCCTGTAAGACTGCTCATCAGACCCCCCCTCCCCCCCCACAGTGACTGAGGGGAGGGCGTCTCCTCTTTACAAGACTGAACCTTTCCTCCGGCCGCAGCAGTTTTCTACTTCACAGCGACAGTGACAGGAGGATCATTTGCTCCGGACGGCAGCTGTGTCTCAACTCAAGGCCTGAATCAATCCGCCCATTCCACGAAGACCAGCCCCTTTGTGGGATGTGGAGACCATGAAGGCCAAACAGAGATTTCAAGTGGGGTCTGAGGAATTCTATGATTGGCATTACAGGCATGTCCTACCATCCTCTTGTTGCCTGGCAACAAAACTAGAGTTGCCTAAAATGGCTGGTTGAAGGCATGTGCCATGTTTTTCTCCTGACAAGGATATCTACACAAACTTTAATCGTCGTTTTCTAAACTATTGTTAACCCGAATCATAAAATGATGTCATCAGATTTAGCCTCAAATGGAAAAAAAGAATGCTGTAATGTCACCAAACGCAGCCTCATGCAGGATGCATCTTCAATCCTGTTTACTGCAGGAACAGAAATGGATGTGAAACATTAATGGAACATCATCCCAGTTGGTCGCCAGCTGCAGCATGAAGAAGAGGTGGGCTGCGGCATCATCACCTTCTTGCAGTTTTGGCTGCTTGTGAACTTGCTTTAGGCTTGTTTTGTAACATGAACTCTGACTGTGTGTGTGTGTGTGGGGGGGGGGGGGGTGGGGGGGGGGCCCGGGTGGGTTTGGGGGGGTGGGAAGATGTGTTTCCATTCCGCTCCGCTTTGCGCTGCGCAGCTCGCCGCCCGATCCATGCTGCATGTCTCAGAGCGCATCTCTGTCTCATGCGCGAGTCCCAGTGAATAGTTCAGCAGTGAGGAGTTTAAATTTTTCATCACAACAACTATGGATGGCATCGTAAAACACGGTTGCTAAGCAACTGCTTCTCAGCCTCCCAATCAGCAGTTCTGTTGGTGTGAGATCCAGACACAAATATTATCACACGTTCCTCGTTTCCCCTGCGAGAGACGTTCACTCTCCAAAATCTGTGAGGTGTGAATATATGTGATGCGTAGTAAATGTAAAACAAATGACTCGGGAGTCTTTCAGTTTGCTTTTCTGAAGGACCACTTCATCTCCTGGGTCCATCTGGTCAGCTGATGGCACAGAAGTCACTCAGCTGCCTCTAAGATTTATAGGAGCGGCTCCGGCTTTAAATCCTTTTGCTTCCTTAACCTGCTGCCAGTCATGCCACTGGTGATACTGAAAAAATATGCTTATGCAAAGAATTTCCTTCCCCTTACAGCTCCTGTCAGGGAGTTTTCAAATCCTTTTTTAATGGCATTCCACCTGCGAACTCCAGAGGGAAGCAGGGAGGGTCACAACCACAAAAGGATGACGGCAGAGAAAGTGCCGGAGCGAGGGAAAAGTTCTCTTCTCTTGGCTTCTGTGGGGGAGTTGTACTCAGGTTTGAGATCCATCTGTTTTATAAACTGTGTCATATACTAAGAGGGAGGGCTCGGCTGCGTCACCTCTACTGGCATCAGCTTTATCAAGCACAGCTGGTACTTCCTTTGAAGCTTTGACAGCCGCTGCTCCAGTAGGCAGATTCTGGGCAGATTTAAATGTCCCATACCACGATAATCACTTCCTTTTGTATTCACTCATACAGTAGTGTTGAAATATATAATGGTTACTGTTTTATTTTTCATAAGCTGCATAATATATTAATGGAAACATTTGAATTCAATGATAAGATCCATTTGTTTTATTGTGTATTGGTCAATAAATCAGTAAGTCTCATGACAAACCATGCGAAGTGGAGGTCAAACCTTAACCTGCTGCCTGTTGAAGTCCATGATTTATAACATAAATCATTCAACTTTAAGTTGAAGTCAGTGATGGTGTGTGTGTGTGTGTGTGTGTGTGTGTGTGTGTGACCGTGTGCCTGCATGCATCTGAGTGTCTCCATGGTGATCAAGGAACATATCACCAAAGACAGAAATGTCTTCATAGAGGAAGCCACTTGAGTATTCAAATGCAACATACAATCTTACCTCTAGAGCTCTGTAGTTCAGCCTCCTGGCCTGAGTGGCGCTGTAACGCTGCTCCACTGGAGAGTCAGACAGAGCACATAACAATCCGGTAATGGCTGTGGTTGTGGCTGTGGCTTAAGTAGTCCGGAGTTGATGAGGTTATGATTTGCAGCTGGGAGATGGAAGTGCCCCAGAAAGAGCGGGAAGGCCGGGGCAGGAGGGGAGGGGGTGAGTGAGGAGGCAGAGCTGTGACAGGAATGGGCAAGCATGAAAGGAGACGTTCGTGAGGACAAGGCAGAACTTCTGCTCCGCATTCATTGGACTACAAGTGATCTGCCATTGTTGTTGTTGTTGTTGCTGTTGGTGGGTTGGCGCCTGTAGGTGAAGGGAGGTCATAATGATAGAAAACAGTGTTGAGATGAGCGCTGCATTGCCCCTGTTGGTTTTCAGCACCGTGGTGTATCTGCTTTTCAATTACACTGAAAAATGGGGCAGGTCGTCTTGGACAGTTGGCACAGGGCAGCTTTAATTAGTGCGTCCTCGTCCTCTGACCCGCCGCATGTAGGCATTTCACTTACAACGCTGCATGCTGGCTCGAACACAAAATACTTTTATTGACTCGGCAAGGCATAACACAACAGATGATGCCCCGGTCGTGTTGGAAACAATGGCTGTGAATGTGGTGAACGAGCAGAAGTGCAATTTATCTGAAATCTTCCATATGAGCCATAAAACATAATTGTCCTTTGGCAATCCTGTGGTGTGCTCCTGTTCAGAGTTCAACGCACAGGACCGTTTTGAGGCGCCATAAGTGAGTCCGCTCTAAAGACGAAAGGTGCAGCAAATGGTTTTCTGAGTGCTCTTGACAGCTGCACGACAGACTGAACACAACATACAAACAAATTCAATTCTTATTGTGATCTTCCTATTTGCACATCCATCAAACATGGAGCAGCGTCTTATTCTACCTTCTCAGTTCAACACCTTTCTACCTGCATGTGGAACGTACACATCCCATAAGCTTTGACACTTGGCAAGCTGTTTACTGTCAATGGTGAAGGGCATATATATTTTTCAATCTCTTTTCAATGCAAACGAGTGACAAGGCCATTACAAAAGCTAGACAATGGACATCCCCCAACCTCCTCTTCCATCGGCCTGTGGTCAGCTGTGATGTGAGATTCCCAGGGAAATGACATCAGTGTTACATAAATGTTTGCTGGCTTCCGAGCTTGTGCAGCAGCATCCGTCTCGCTGTCTAGTTCTGATACAGCAGCTTTAGAGAGGTCAGAGCTACTTCTGCTCTTCAGCGCCGGTCATCAACATGTGGCATGACCACATGTTGGAGCTGATCAGTAAGTCTGGGAACGTCTTTTGAGGACTAATGCTCATTAAAGCTTTGGCTGGGCTGCTTTTCCATGGCGCCTTAGAACTGATAGAACATTTAGAAAGACAACCACTTGGTACGTCTGACATGGAATTGAACTGTTAGCAACAAACACCTGCAATCACATGTTTACTGTGTATCAGTCGGTTGGACAAAAATGCCTCAATTCTCTCACTGTCTTCTTGTACATTCCCCTTCCAGGCTCTCAATCCCAGGTCTTATGACACACACACACCCTCTCTCTCTTTTCTCTGATCTGTGCTTGTGCTCCTGTAACCCACATCATTACTGCTTCCAGTCTCCTGCTCCTGGAAACACTCCCCAGAAACAATGAGCTGCATTCTCATCACGTGGCATTCTTACCAGAACTGAGGCAGTTAACTGCGGTTTAAGGTTCTGCTCTGGCCCTGCAGCTTCCACACCTCACTCCTCCGTAGCTGTTGATATCAAAACACCTTCAGCAGAGTGAGATCAGGGAGCGTGTGCAGGTTTTTATGATAATTGAGGATTTGAAGGTGAAACATAGGTCCAGCATGTTAGACTTTGGTACAATTCTTTCTCTTTCTATTGCCAGAGCTGGTTTAATGAGTTTTCACGACACAAAAATGAGACCTTTGTGTTAATATTTTAAATCGGGTACAGGTTAGGTTCCTGCTACAGAGGCAGCACGTTTTTGTACTATTCTGGAATGGACAAATGAACAACTTTTGAGTTTGAACCTGGCCCTAACGGTGCATGTAACACTTTGGGCCGTGTGTTGCGCAGCCCATTGCAGGCCACGCAAGTGATCGTCCTGGGAAGTTGACGATCCTTAGAAAAACCTAACTACTCATTCACTGATGCCTGTGTCTGGTAGTTTAAGGAGAAAAATTGTTCTGGCGCTGCCTGGTACAACATAACCAACAGATGAGTTGCCGTCCTGCTGTTTGGCCACTTGATTAAAAGCTACACGTGTGGTAATCATGTATGATTATACACTCATAGTTCTAATGATAACTGAGGGCAGTACTCACTACTCTGATACTAGTTTTGGGAGGTGAAAGTCACATGCTATTGGAAGATCTCAGGTGATTTTACACATTCTACCTTTGACATGTTTTTCTCAATTTGGACATTTCAATTTGCTTTTATTTGTGCGTGAACAAATTCTAACGTAAATTATTTCACTGCACTTTGCATTGTGGGGTTGAGCTTATTAAGAATGACCAAGTGTGGGTGAGCAGAGGAAATAGAGGTGGGAGGAAAGGTGAGTGGAAAAGAGGAAAGAGATGTATTTTGCAAGGGGCTTGTTAATCATAATTTACATAATAATGATGATCATAAATGATCATAAAACCAACGAGTAATCTACTAACTATCATTTACGAGGGTTTCTCATCATGGTGATGGGTGTGGGTGACTGCACAGCAGAGGCATTAAACGATGTGATGAGGGCAGATCAGCCAGTGCAGGACTGTGCCACAAAGCTTTGCTTCACTTTAGCGCAGCAGAGTTGAAACACACTTTACTGCTCATTTAGACCGATCAGTTCTCCGGGATCCCCAGGTGATGTGGATCACCTACAGACCGGAGTCAGAGGACTTGGTCTGAAATAATGAGCGCACATTTCACCCGGAAACCCACGGTTGGTTCATGCGTACAATGATAACAGCACCTTCTCTTACAGGTCGAGGGATTGTGGACACACATCAACGCAGGGGGGCGGCAGTTAGAGAAAGCACGCACACACAGACAGTCTGTCTGTCCTGAGCATTTAATTCATATATATATAAGACAACATACGAGGTGCGTTGGATTTTAGGGTGAGTGGAACAGGGATGTGAGGGCATAGTGCATTTGTGAGGCATTTGCCCACACTTGGCTTGTGAATTCTGACGCTCGGGCTGGAGTGATGTAAGGGAGGGGGGTGGGGGGGGGGGGTGAGAGGGAGGAGAGATGGAGAAGTGGAGCTAGCTACAGAGAGAGAGAGAGAGAGAGGGAAAGGGCGGGGGATCTGATATTCTGCTCGCTTACAGAGACCCAGACCCAGAACTACTCTCCGTTGGGTTTCCTCACAGAGGTAGGCAGCTTTATACTCTCACACCCACCAAATAATACGACAATGATAGTACGAATGCGAGTGATGAAATGCTTTAAAGCTGATGGTCGTATTTGTATTTGAGACGAGTAACACACATGTGTCTCTCTCTCTCTCTCTCTCTCTCTCTCTCTGTATATATCCATTTCCGCACAGCAATAATGAGGGAAATCATGTTGACATTGTCCTGCGTGGGTGTCGTGTTGTCAAGTTGAATTCATTAGAAGAATGTAAGACTAAAATCCCTCAAGCGAGCAGGAGCCTACTCATTATTAATGACGCGCCTCTGACGTGAGGAAAATACCTAATGAGGCTGTTATTTGTTTCCTCAGCGCAACTTTGAGCGGAGCAGGTCTGGACTGCGGAGGCTCCGGGATTTCAGCACCTTGGACAGCGACGCACCGCCGCCTCCGCGCCCAGCTGAGCCGGGCTCCAGAGCGCTCCAGCCGGGCATCCTGCAGCCGCCCTCCTGCCCCGCTCACCCGCCCCCTCCTCCCCCCACGACATGGTGCGCTCCGGCTCCCTCTTGCCTCGCTGTGGGCTGTAGTTTGCGCGCCGCATAGCCCGATATCAGCGAACAACATGCCCTTGACAGCAGCGGTGCGCGCAGAATTGTGCGGGGCATGACGGCTGCACAGGAGCCCGAGCGAGCAGGGCAAGACCCGGTGGCCAAACGTGCACAAGGCTGAACCTTGCACGAGTTGAAGTGTCTTTGCGCAAACAACGAGACTTGTATCCGAGAGTTATTGGCACTACCATGGGGACAAGGCAGCTGCTGTTGCTGATCATATACCTGGACCCGCTGAGTGTGTTGGGCGCAGCCACAGGCGGCAAGAAGTCCAGGACGGCTTCGCCAAAGAGGGTCCCCACGCTTTCCCCGCCGCAGAGGACCTCGCCACCTGCGCCCGTCAGCACCCACGACACCTGCCTGGGCTACTACGACGTGAGCGGGCAGTATGACAAGATGTTCGAGTGCAACAACACAGACCATCGCTACTGCTGCGGGACGTGCTACCTGCGCTTCTGCTGCGAGTACAAGAAGGACCGGCTGGACCAGAAAGCCTGCAAGAACTACCACAAGCCGGTGTGGGTGCAGACCGCCGCGCCGTCCCCGATCCCCACCGGGGAGACGTACGATCCGAGCATGGATCAGACCAACACGGCGGTGTACATCACCTGTGGGATCATAGCCTTCATCATCGTGGTGGGGGTGTCGGTGAAAGTTGCGTATGACAAAGCCACAGAGCCCCCTCAGGAAATGAATATACACAGGTAAGACGACTGTTTTCAGAAACATTCAAATACCACAGAAGCTGTGTCTTCTGCTGCACACAATCTTGAAAAGGATCAAATATTATTTTCTAATAAGTCAGAAAAAGACGAAAAGTACGAGGCATCATCTTTAGAGGAAGTGGATGTGAGTGGAAAGACAAGAAGCCGCAGTGTCCATCGCTCCTTCATAAAACCAACTGAATGAATGCGGTCTGGGTCGGGGTGTTTTCCTCTGTGTGACCAACAATGGAGTCCAAATGAAAGTGGCGCTGTGTTTGCATGAATGAACAGATTGTTATCTAAAGCCAAAGCTGGTGAACACCTTCCTGAGTTCAAACACACCTGCAGTGGTTACAGACTGGAGTGTGAGAAAACGCAGGGATGATGCTCAGCATTTATAAAACACAGTTTATTTATTCGTATGACAGCAAACATCCTTTGGAACTGATGCCTGTAATATCTGATCTAACTATCACCATGTGGTCCACGAGGCACCTGAGTCAAATCCATATCTCAACCCTCAGTGTCTCCTCACCTTTGACCCCACGGACTGTCCAGTGACCCATGGCAGCCGTCCGGTGCATGGAGGTCCACAAGTCTGACAGACTCTTCCCACATCAGTGAACAAATGCTGACACACATTATTTCCTCAAGATAGAATAGTTTTTTTATGGGATGCATTATTCAACACTTCAGCAATCTTAAGACTGTGAATAATGGATTGTGTTAACGTAGGTGGCTGTATCAAGGTCATGTGACTTGCATGCGCCACTGCACATTCAATAAGGAGCTGGGACAGGAGGGTGCGGCTGAAATATTAATTTAAAAGCAAAGGTTACGTAGGCGATACATTTGTCGCACAAAAGCTTCGAGGCTGCTGCGGCACCGCAAAAATAATTTGATTTCCCTTTTTGCTAAAGTGATTTCTAAAGTAAACAAACACTTTTTGAACTTTCCTTCATCACGATTGCCTCACTCTCACTCCTCTACTCACCCCCCCCCCCTTCTGGAGGGCTCCATCCCTCCATATGCACCTGGTGCTGTCTGAAAAAGATTCAAATTCAGCCCAATTTCACGAGACACTATCACATCCAGCCTTGTTTTTCGTGCAAATGAATGTTTGTCGAGCTCTCAGCAGCCAAACCGAACAAGAAGAAACAAGGGCTCTGAACGACCCGGAATAGGACAATGTTGTTTCAAGAATTTGCATCATTGGCTGCGCGGAAAACATGTTGTTGTAATTTTGTCCATTCAGCTGCGCCAGTGAAAAATACACAATTCAGTTACTCAGCATTTGAAACTGAGCCTGTGGGGTGGCTCAGGGGACAGAGTGGTCAGTGGATCCCCATCTCGATCATTACCCTCAGCTATTTCTTCCAATTGCCCCGATGTCTGAAAAGATGAACGCGCTATTGCCGCACACAGATGCATTGATTTGGTGCGTGTGAATGGACAAAAACTGCAGAGAGCTGTGAGTGGTTGTGAAGACTAGAAAAGCTGCTGTATCAAAGAGGGGTTTCACCATTAGTTTCCCTGTGTGTCTCCAGGGCCCTTGCGGACATACTGAGGCAGCAGGGGCCCATCCCTATATCGCAATATGACTGTGAGAACTTCGCAGCGATGAACGGCTCGCCCAAAGACAACACACCGATCAGAACCTCATCCAAGAACCACTACACCCCGGTTCACGCCTCCAAATCCTCTCACGGTAAGCGCCTCTCTGTTGCCTTTACTGATTCACATCGTTGACTTTATTTGTCATGACTGTTGGTCAAATAAAGCTCCCAGGCAGTTTCACCCAGACACTTTAACCCATGACCTACATCCATTTTACTGTCAGGGGGATGCACTCTCGATATATGAGCATGTAAAGTTCTGCGCTCCCCTCAACAGAGCAGTCGCGCACTGTGTTTAGCAGCAATGTTAACATCCAATAATCATTCGATTTGAGCAAGCGAGCATGAGGAGGCGAGTGACAGAGAAGACATGGGAGGAGGGGGCTGGAATGCTGCTGCTGGAGGAGATAATTACAGGCTGGCAGGGAAGCAGACCCCCAGTCTCTGACAGGCTGAAAGTGATGACCTCTCAGTCCGGGTGAATCAGACATGAAGTGTGAATCGGGCACATGCTGTGATTTAACGGCACAATTCAGGGAACGGACAAGGAACATAAATCTGTAATATGGGCAGGGGACAACAATACTCAGGGTGGGCGGCGGCGGCGGGGCAGGTGCTCAGGCAGAGCAGGTGTTCAGATGGAGAGAGCCAAAGACACAGGGAAGAGCGACGCAGATGGAAAATAATGAGAATAAACAAACACCGAGGAGTCGCAGAGACAGAGAGAAAATGGAAAGATGCATCGACAGACGGCGTAAGAAATGTATTGGCACTGAAGTATCTATTCTGCTTTCATCATTTTTTACTGCATGAGCATGAACATAAGGCAGACCATGTTTCCTCTGAGGAAATACGCAAAACCATACGTAAGTGAAACTGAAGTAAATTCAGCAACTTTAATTTACTTTTCCTTTATGGTTTATTATTATTATCAGGTATTTTCTCAGGTTTGATTCCTTAAGCCATTGATAACACATTAATTTTCAAATGTATATTTTGAACTTTGATTTTCCGTCTGCGATTTCTTACCCTGCTCTCCGGTAAATGCTCTGAATGTTGATAGCAGTGTTCTGGTTTTGATGGACACACAAAGTGTTTTACAATTCACTTGTTTGACATTATCCCGTTCACAAACATTCATACAGAGCGTGTAAATGTTCACTTTTCACCAAAGGAGTGTTTGGGCTTTATCTGGCACAAAGACGCTTCGTCATGCACAGTCCGGGCAACTGAAACAGGACTGCAGACGATGATGATGACCAGTCTTTCATTACGCATTATGGCAAAATGCCATTTATTTTATGAGTCACGGCTGATCAGGATATTTGAGATGAATCCCAGATAAATTCCGTAACACATGAAAACTGTGTGGTTTCTGACTGTCGGTGCGAGTGAAACCTCTAAAACCGGATTGAAGAAGCCAGTTTGAACTCACTGTTCAGTTCAGTATTACTTTGAAAAGACGGTTACATTTTTCAGCG